>CAXHJY010000332.1:45000-47500 GCA_964016885.1 Eledone cirrhosa | reverse complement strand
GATGAAGTGTTGTATGTGTCTCTCTAGTTCTTCGGGGTTGCACATGCGGGACACATTTCTCATCACCCGTATCAAATCCGCAATCAGTATGTTGATTTTGGTATGGTCCGAAATGGCCGAGTTTCGGTGGATCAGATGTTTGGAAGTCATGGGTTTGGCATAATGGGAATGGAGGATTTGTTTTTGGTTGTTAATAGTATCTAACCAGAGCTCTGTGTCTAGTACAGGTAATCGATGGTTGGGGTGTCTACTTGGGTAGTCTATAGTAACTCTAATGCTCTGGTGGATGGAGTTTGCTATTTGCTGGATGCTTTCCATTGTGTTTTTCTCTGGTTCCTGACTGTTCTTTAGTGGGGGTGTCTTAACTACGATGTTTATATCATCTACGTAGCGGGAGTACATTATCAGGGTTAAGCTGTCTTCTAATTGTTCTTTAAGTTTTTGTTTAAGTCTACTGTCCCACCATACCATGAACAAGTTAGCTATGTCGCCTGCAATGCTAACACCAATGGCTGCTCCTTCCTCTTGGGCATATGTTTTACCATTAAATTTGAACATATGTTCCTTAAGGGTTAATTTTATGCTGGCCCCTACCGCATGTGCAATCATTTTCTTCAGTTCATCGTGGTTTTCGGGTGTCCGTATGGCTCTGGTCCACCCGTTCCATCTATCTGTGTGGGTTTTCTTGGCCATTGAGGTAATGGTAGGTGGTCTGCCTCTTGCTGGTCTTGTAGGGCACAGGTTGCTAAGGTCATAAGTGTCTAGGTAACTATTACTATGGGTAAGCTTAAGTAGAAGTCCCAGCTCACTGGTATCAATCCCACGGAACTCAACCTTGCTCTCGCTGATCATTTCGACGCATTTCTCCACAGCAAAATCCACGTCAATAGATGGATACAGGGACACAACATCCATACTGCCTATTATGCAGTTTGTTAGGTCCCCAGATCGGTTACCCGCGCCGATTCTGCTGAGGAGGTCCTCCGTGCTGTCACATACATCTGGGGACATCTCAATGATGGGGCGTATGATCAGGGAGAGGAAGTAGGACAGTCTGTAGTTACTAGCAATGTTAGCCCCACAGACTGGCCGTGTTGGTGGTCCCGCGACAGGGTCCCAGCCCGTTTTATGGTCTTTTCGAAGCCCATACAACGCCGGCACGTCATTGTTCCAGGCCTGGAAGTTGTTGGCAGTCCTTTTGTTGGGCTGCATTATATTTGTCCACATCACCATATGGGCATTGAGGGTTTTTTCTCTATCCTCATGCTCCTGTGGTGTTACCTCTCTTGTGTTAGTGATGTGGGGTTGCATTGCCTGGAT
This sequence comes from Eledone cirrhosa, assembly GCA_964016885.1. Taxonomy (NCBI): domain Eukaryota; kingdom Metazoa; phylum Mollusca; class Cephalopoda; order Octopoda; family Eledonidae; genus Eledone; species Eledone cirrhosa. The sequence continues at coordinate 46,180 of CAXHJY010000332.1, read as the reverse complement.
GTAGTTTGGCAGGCTGTCAACCGACATTCTGCCAGACTTGTCTGTTGGAAAGCATGCTATCTCTCCATTACGCGAGCGCTGCATGAGCTTACGCAAGCCATTTGCAGATTCTTCTCCCAGTTGCTGGGCCTCTATTCTATTATGCTTCTTGCTATACTGTTCTATAATATTTCTAAGTTCGGATTTAGCTATACTAAATTGTGCTTCTGTTTGTTCATCGACCTGCGACGGCAACTGCGTGCGTTTGTTAAATGGCAATGTCGTGGCGTGGACTCGTCGTAGGTCGAATGATTTATCGGAGGGGTTATAAAACGGAGAGTTCCAGGCTGCTGCTTTATGTGTACTAGTGCTATTGTTAGTTGTGTTGTTTCTATTTCCACCAACAGCAGCAGCCTCAGCTTCATGGTTGTTTCTATGTCTCTCATAATTACTCCTGTCTCTTTCCACTGGCTCAATGTTATCTACCCTATTTTGTGTGTCTGTGTGTTCGTCTTGGTTATTCTCTTTGTCCTTAGTCTCCCTACTCCTTTTAATCCTATTACTTTCTCTTATTTCTCTGATTTCTGTGCTACTGTCATTACTTGTTTTCTGTGTCTGTGTGTTTGTTAAGATTGTAGTGGTGGTGAGAGGCATTGAATGTGTGTGTGTTGTTGTTGTTGATGTGTGTTGTTGTTGATGTGTGTTGTTGTCTCCGTGTGTGTGTGTGTGTTGTTATTGTTGTTTGTGTTTGCGTGTCTGTTGTTGTTGTATCTGGGTATGTTGCTGTTGTTGTTGTTGATGTGTGTGTTGTTGTTATTGTTGTCTCCGTGTGTGTTGTTATTGTTGTTTGTGTCTGCGTGTCTGTTGTATCTGGGTATGTTGCTATTGTTGGTGTTGTATCTGGGTATGTTGCTATTGTTGTTGTTATTGTTGTTTGTGTCTGTGTGTCTGTTGTTGTTGGGATGTGTGTTGTATATGTGTGTGCGTATATTGTTGCTTTTGTTTTTGTTTTTGATGCTCCAGCGTAGTTTCGTAAATGATTTTTCTAGTTTCGTAAATGATTTTTCTATTTCCTGTCAGAAATAGAAAAATCATTTACGAAACTACGCTGGAGCATCAAAAACAAAAACAAAAGCAACAATATACGCACACACATATACAACACACATCCCAACAACAACAGACACACAGACACAAACAA
>CAXHJY010000332.1:12500-30000 GCA_964016885.1 Eledone cirrhosa | reverse complement strand
TTCTGTGAAATCGTAGACGAGAGAGAAACAATTCCGACCAGCTTGGCCGAGAATGTGAGAGAAAAGAATTACTCACAGGTCAAACGGGAAGAAAGAGGAGGAGGGGAGGTAGTGACAGAGAATGAGTGAGTGAAGGGTGAGGAAGAGGCTAACAGAGAGAGAGACTGCTAGAAAGGGTAAAGATACAGAGAACGAAAAAGACGGTGTAGCAGCAGAGGAACAAATATGTGTAAATATGATAATAAGGGCGCTGCGGAGTTACAAATGGGTTACATATGAAAAAAGTTTGTCCTTCATCAGTGATCTTCCAATTATCATAGGCATTTCATCGTTTTCTTCACCATTTTGTTTGTTTACCCTCGCGTCCCCTTTATTTACGTGTCCCAACGACTTTTTTTAGCCGTTGCTCGTACCAACCGGAGGTATATGGTCTTTAAAGCGATGAAATGCCTATGATAGTTGGAAGATCACTGATGAAGGACAAACTTTTTTCATATATATATATATATATATACACACACACACATACATACATATACACATATATATACACATATATATATATATATATATATAAATATATATACACACGTACACAGGCGCACACACACATATATACACACACACACATATATATATATCATCATCATTATCATCATCATCATCGTTTAACGTCCGTGTTCCACGCTTGCATGGGTTTGGACGGGGGTTTTCCCACTTGAGGCAAGAGTGATTGTCTTGCTCGCATAGGACTGTCTGGCGGGTTTTCTACAGCTGGATGCCCTTCCTAACACCAACCGCATTTACAGTGTGGGGCTGGGAGGTTTTTACCGTGTTGCCTACACGGCCACATTACAGCATGGACTGTCTGGCGGGTTTTCTACAGCTGGATACCCTTCCTAACACCAACCAAATTTACAGTGTGGGGCTGGGAGGTTTTTACTGTGTTGCCTACACGGCCACATTACAGCGTGGACTGTGTGTTTTTTTTGTCGTGACACCTACACGATCTCATTTGTTTTGGCCTGGATGTTGTGGCACCAACATAACTTTACATTGAAAGGGGCGGTGTGGATGGGGTGGGGGTGGTGGGATGGGGTGTATTTTGTTAGAGATGCCTACTGACTGTAGTAGGTTTTACTTTGTATTTAGGTAAGGCGGGTCTTCTCTATTACAGAGTACCGCCAAAGGTCTCGGTCCAGTGACATTGTCTTGGAGAGGTGTAAGAGTGTGAGGTCGGAATTTATCAGCTCGTCCCAGGTTTTTCTGGGTCTGCCTACTCCGTAGCTACCGTCTATCTTTATTGCCCTGCACTTTGTTATACAGCTGTCGTCTTTCATGCGCATCACGTGACCATACCAACGTAACCTTCTCTCGAGTAAACAACATCTGATCCCTCTTATTTCTAATTTTTTCCTTAGTTCGCTTATGCTTTGCCATTCACGTATGTTACTATTGCACATCCAGCGGAGTATGCAAGCTTCATTCCTCTCTAGTCTGCGTATATCCTCTGCACACAATGCCCAGGTCTCACTGCCATGCAACATTGCTGTTCGTATGCAGGCATCATACAACCTGCCTTTCATTTTTAGGAAGAACCCTTTAGTGGCTAATAGTGGTATAAGCTCTCTGAACTTTTTCCATCCAGTTCTGACTCTAGCTACTGTACTTTCAGAGCACCCTCCCCCACTGATGATTTTGTCACTCAGGTAACGGAAGCTGTCCACTATTTCTATAGAACCCTCTGCGCAATTGAAAGAGCTAGTATTTTGTGGGCACTTGCTGTTACTTATTGCACCAGAGCACCGGCCACATGTAAAATCTATGTTCTTAGTTAGCTTACCTGTGATCCCACTACGTCTTTTATGCACCCATACTTTGCATTTGGGACATAAAATGGAGTTTCTACCTACGCCTTTCCTACACACTGAGCATGGCCATTTCCCGGAAGGGACCGGAGCCTTATTTTCTTTCCGACAAACTAAAACTTTAGTCTTAGCCAGGTTAATTTTAAGGCCTTTTGATTCTAGGCCGTGCTTCCATGTTTGGAATTTCTTCTCTAGCTCGGCCATTGATTCAGCTATGAGCGTTAGATCATCTGCGTATAGGAGTTCCCATGGGCAGCCGGTCTTGAACTCCACTGTTATGGCCTGAAGAGCAATAATAAATAGTAGGGGGCTAAGAACAGAGCCCTGATGTACACCAACTTTTACACTAAACTCTTCACTATATTCGTTGTTAATTCTAACCTTGCTGACTGTTTCTTTATACATGGCTTGTATAGCTCTCACAAGCCATTCGTCAACACCTAGTTTTCTAAGAGCCCACCAGATAATGGAACTGGGGACTCTGTCGAAGGCTTTCTCCATGTCAACAAAAGCTAAGTATAGGGGTTTACTTTTAGCTAGGTACTTCTGTTGTAGTTGTCGTACAATGAAAAACCGAACTGCATTTCATCTAGATCAATTCTCTCTCTGATATATATATATATATATATACACACATGCATACATACATACACACATACACACACACACACACACACATATATATATATATATATACAAATACATACATATATATATATATATATATACACATATACACACATATATATATATATATATTTTCAGCAATCACACTGACAATATCCACAATATTGCAGTGGAGAAAACTCTACTCTCTGATCATGACATGGTTCTCTGTGATCTGAGATTCCACCGTCCAATATACAAACCCAATGTCATCTCTCCTGTCCATCCGTTTGACGCTATGGATTTCCACAATGCAAACTGGGAAGCGATCAGTCATGATCTTGCACATGTCGACTGGTCCTTCACGCACACTCATACACCCACTAACATCAAAAAGTCCTGGCAGACATTTGTGGACACTGTTACAAACATATGTGCTAAACACACCCCATTAAGAACTAAAAACAAATCTAAGAGCAGAATCCCTAGAAATAGAAAAACGCTCATCAGAAAAATTAAGAGAACGAACAAAAAAATCAACAAGCTGAAATACTGTCAGCAGCAACACATCAACTTGACTGCCATTTCATCACTAGAGATTAAAAAACATAACCTCCAAAACAACATAATGTCCCTCATCAACAATCAGAGAAGAGCTGAAGAGGCCTGGGCCATTGAGAAGATCAAACTCAATCCCAAAGTGTTCTTTTCATTTGCAAAAAAACACAAAATCACTGGCTCTACTGTTGGCCCTCTAATTGATGAAAATGGCACTCTTCAAGACAATGCTAAAACCATGGGTGAGATACTGCAGAAACAATACTGCTCTGTTTTCAGCAATCCTGATATGGCCGATCTGGGCTGTATCGGCGATGTTACTCCCCATTACACCTTATCGGACATAACGTTTGGCGCCCCTGATGTCTTGGCGGCAATAAAGGAAATCAAGCATAATTCAGCAGTAGGTCCCAATAGGTTCCCTGCTTGTGTCTTGAAGGCGTGTCAACACCAACTTGCATCTCCTCTTGCCAATCTGTGGCGGAACTCACTGGATGCTGGATATGTGCCAGAAAACCTTCTATCCCAGTCTGTTGTCCCAGTTTTCAAAAAGGGAAACAAATCCCTTGCCGTGAATTACCGTCCAATCTCACTCACCTCTCATATCATTAAGGTATTTGAGAGAGTGGTGAGATCGCGAATGACCCACTTCCTTGAGGGTAACAATATGCTGAACTCCAACCAGCATGGATTCCGTAATGGAAGGGATTGCCTGACGCAGCTACTGCATCACTTTGATGACATTTTGAGAGCCTTGGGAGAGGGTTCCAACACTGATGTTATCTACCTTGATTTCAGCAAGGCCTTTGACAGGGTTGATCATAACATTCTACTGAGAAAGCTGTCCAATATTGGTGTCACTGGAAAGCTGCTGCAGTGGATCAAGAGCTTCCTGTCAAACAGAACCCAACATGTTGTAGTTGAGGGAGTCAAATCAAGCCCAGCCAAAGTCAGTAGTGGGGTCCCACAAGGCACTGTGTTGGGCCCACTTCTCTTCATCATCTATATTAATGACATCACTGACATCATCAAACACAGCAACATTAAAATTTTCGCTGATGATTCCAAGCTCCAAAAGGTCATCAATGGCGTGGATGACCGGATAAGCCTTCAGTCAGACCTACTGGCTGTTACCCAATGGGCAGAAAAGAACAACATGTTACTGAACGAAGACAAATTCGAACTGATCCACTTTGGAAAAGAGGATGCTCTGAAACTCCCGTACTCCCTTCCCTCCGGGGAAACTCTCGTGGCATCTAACAACATCAGAGACTTGGGAGTAACCGTGGACAGCAACATAAGCTGGACCACGCATATAAGCAGCAAAGTTGACATGGCCCGCAGAATGTGTTCCTGGATCCTCAGAACCTTCCAGTCGAGAGATTCCCGCACCATTATCCTTCTCTTCTCTACTTTTGCCCGACCACACCTTGAATACTGTTGTCCACTGTGGTCTCCCCACACGAAACAAAGTATTATGAAACTTGAAGCTCCTCAAAGGGCAATCACGAAAAAGATAGATGGCATGTCAGACCTTGACTACTGGGGTCGATTAGAAAACCTGAAACTTTACTCACTCCAACGTCGCCGTGAGCGTTATATTATCTGCATGATGTGGAAAATGTTCCATCATCACTGCCCAAATGATGTTGGCATCGCCTTCAAGATACACCCAAGGCTTGGGCCCCGTGCTATCCGTCCCATTCAAAAATCTAAATCGCAACTCATAACAACAATACGGCACAATTATTTCACCTCAATCGGCCCTGCTCTCTTCAACATCACACCAGGACACGTCAAAACAGAAACTGACCACACAACATTCAAGAAGTCTTTGGACAAATTCCTCCAAGTAATCCCGGACAAACCACCCACACCCGGATATGTCTCCGCAAACAGTAATTCTCTTCTCGAATGGGCCATGGTGCCCAAATCCTGAATTGAAAGACTTCGCCAGGTGGTGCTATTAAGTTAGACATGGCCTGGGCCAATACTGGCCAAAACATTTCAAAGTTATTCAAAGTTATATATATATATATATATATATATATATATATATATAAACACACACATACATACATATACATATACATACACATATACATATATATATATATACACACGCATATATACAAACACACATATACATATATATATATATATATATATATATATATATATATAAACACACATACATACATACATATATACATATATATATACATACGAAGACACATACACATATACACACATATATATATATATATATATACAAATATATATATATATATATATATACATACACATATACATACATACACATACATACACATATACATACATACACATACATATAGAAACATACATACACATACATACCTGCATACACACATATATATATATATATATATATACATACACATATATATATACATATATATACATAATATATAAGAACAAAAGATGGTTAAAAGAGTTCCATGTATTTTATTATGTGCATTTCAAAAACAAATATCATCATGCAATAATATTTGTGTTTTCATCAGATAAAACAGGAGGACATGATATGAAGGTTAAAAAACACTTGTGGATAGTTCAGTTTTAAATCAACATATGAGAAGTGGTTTTAGATTGATGTGTGATATTGGGAAATATATTTTATTTAGAGGGGGGGAGGGCAAGGATGAAAGAAAGGAGGAGATGAGAGTCAAGGTGGAGAGGGAGGAGTATAATGAGGAAGGATGAGATAGGAGGAGAGATGGGTGATAGAGAGAGAGAGATAGCTTTTATAACTGAGAAAGATATATTGTTTTACATAGAGAGGTTGAAAACCGTTGGAAGATAATGTATAAATTAAAAGAATTTGAAAATTAACGAAGAGAAAAATAATGTAAAGTTAAGGTTTGTATATTGAGGGGTTTGATAATATGTGCGAAGAAAAAGAAAGAGTTAATATGTATTGAGAATAATGAGTTAGATGAAGGGGAGAAAAGAATAATGAATTGAGGATGAATAAAAAATGTATATGTTTACGAAGGGTTTTTACAAGGTGATGTAGAGTAAGAATGTGTTGTGTTATGTAATAATTGATTCTATGTTAGGCAAGAGTGAGAAAAGGTACAGATTAGGGGTTAGATATTAGAAGAGAAGGAAGGGAAGTGATAATAGAGTGCTTCTTATCCGATATCTGCATTGCTTTATTGTACTACAATAAAACTCACCTCCTACATTATATATATACATATATATATATACATATATATATATACATATATATATATATATATATATATATATATATATATATAAACACACATACACATATATACACATACATACATATATACACATATATACACATATATATACATATACACATATATATACACACATGCCAGTTTTATTAAGATATTTTTTCTTGTCCTGTGTAAAACTTTATATTCAACTTGTTGACATTAAGTGATATGTATAATGTAATTTTGTATATTTTTGATGTCAGTATATTATTATATTATTTCATGTATAGCATATTTTTTGTATAGTTTATTTTTTGTATAGTTTATGCGCACCGTCAGGGTGTTTTTATTTTATATTATAAAGAGTATATTTATACTTATTAAGTGTTAGTATGTGTTTGTGTAAATGTGTATATATATGGATGTATATATATATACATATATTATGCTTTATTATCCATTATATTGTATTGTAATTGTCATATTATATTACCATGTTGTATTTAATGTATTTGTATTATACTGTAATTTCAATGTTGGTTTGACATTTTACTCAATTTCTTGCCATATAATCTATTTTTATAACTGCAAACTTTTAGCTTTAGCATGCTTTTCCTTCATATCCTTCATATCTCTCATAAGCTTTCATGGCTATGAATTCCCTATTCTTCTGAGTTTTGCTTGTTCTGGCCATTAATGCTCCTTATCTGTTTAATTGCCCTGATGAGTCCTTATTAATGGGACGAAACATTGTAGGCTAATAAAGACTTTTGATGTATTGAAGGCTTCTTTGTCTATTTTTATAATTTTTATAATATATATATATATATATATGTATATATATATATATATGTATATATATATGTATATATATATGTATATATATATATATGTATATATATATATGTATATATATATGTATATATATATATGTATATATATATGTATATATATATATGTATATATATATATGTATATATATATGTATATATATATATGTATATGTATATATATATATGTATATATATATGTATATATATATATGTATATATGTATATATCATCATCATCACCGTTTTACGTCCGTTCTTCCACGCTAGCATGGGTTAGACGGGTTGTCCTGTTGTGGGCAGTGTCTGGTCGGCTGACCATGCCTTGCTCATACAGGAACTGATCTGGCTTGATTTCTACAGCTGGATGCCCTTCCTAACACCAACCTCATTTACAGTGAGTGCTGGGTGCTTTTTCGTGGCGCCTACACGTCCACTTTACAGTGTGGGCTGGGTGCTTTTTTGCCGTGGCACCTCCACGACCACCTTGCGGTGGGGGGGGGGGGCATATTGTTTATATGCTTCAGCATGTACCCATGGGAGGTCGGGTACCCTGTATTACTGCGTGACGCCAGAAGTCACGGTCGTGTGTCATTGACTTTGAGAGGTGTAGTTGGGTAAGGTCGGCTTTTATCACCTCATCCCAAGTCATCTTGGGTCTCCCCACTCCGCGGTTTCCATCAACTTCTAGTGCTCTGCACCTTTTTATGCAGCTGTCATCCTTCATACGCATCACATGTCCATACCAGCGTAACCGCCTCTCCTGCACGCAGCATTTGATTCCTCTTATGCTCAGTCTCTCTCTCAATTCATTTATGCTTTGTCGTTCACGTATATTACTGTTACACATCCATCGGAGCATGCAGGCTTCGTTTCTCTCTAATCTACGTAAGTCTTCCACCTTCAGCGCCCAGGTCTCACTACCATGCAACATCGCTGTTCGGATACACGCATCATACAGTCTGCCTTTCATTCTGAGGGAGAAGCCTTTTGCAGCTAGCAGTGGTAGTAGTTCCCTAAACTTCTTCCATCCCGTTCTTACCCTAGTTATTGTACTTTCTGAGCACCCACCTCCGTTGCTAATTCGGTCACCTAGGTAGCAGAAGCTGTCTACTGTTTCTACAGGGCCCTCCCAGAGATTGGTGGTACTTGTTTCCTGTGGCTGTTTGCTTGCTGTTTCAGCACAGCTGCTGCATGTGAATCCTACATTCTTAATTAAGCTTCCTGAGATCCCGCTACATCTCTTGTGTACCCATTGTTTGCATTTGGGGCAAAGAATGGAGTTCCTACCTACACCTTTCCTACATACTGAGCAAGGCCATTTCCCTGAGGGGATCTGGGTTCTGTTTTCTCGTCTACTTATAAGGACCTTAGTCTTTGTCATGTTGACTTTGAGGCCCTTTCTCTCTAGTCCCTGCTTCCAGGTTTGGAATTTATTCTCTAGTTCTACCATAGATTCAGCTATGAGTGCGAGGTCATCAGCATACAGGAGTTCCCATGGGCATCCGGTCTTAAACTCCTCCGTTATTGCCTGCAGGACTATGATGAACAGGAGAGGGCTAAGAACAGAGCCCTGGTGGACCCCAACCTGTACGCTAAATTCCTCGCTATACTCATTGCCAATCCTAACTTTGCTGACTGCTCCCCTATACATGGCTTGTACCGCTTTCACAAGCCATTCATCTACTCCTAGTTTTCTAAGAGCCCACCAGATTACTGCACGTGGAACTCTGTCAAAGGCTTTCTCAAGGTCGACAAATGCCAAGTAGAGTGGCTTACTTTTAGCTAGGTACTTTTCCTGTAATTGCCTCACAAGGAAGAGCGCATCAGTGGTGCCTTTCCCTGGAACAAACCCAAATTGCATCTCGTCTATATTCACCCGGTCCCTAATCAGCTGTGCTATAACTCTTTCTGTTACTTTCATGACCTGGTCCATCAACTTTATACCTCTATAGTTTCCTCTATCTAGTGCATCGCCTTTACCTTTGTAGCAGTTGACAATGATGCTACTGCACCAATCTTTTGGTATGGCCCCCTCTAGTATTACCTGGTTAACGATACGTGTGGTTATAGTGTGACCTACAGACCCAGATGCCTTCAGCATCTCGGCAGCTATACCCGATGGACCGGTTGCCTTCCCTATCTTCATATCTCTGATTGCCTTACTTACTACGCTGCCGCTGACTTGTACTGCTGGTCCCTCTATAGGGTCTACGTGGGGTAGGGTCTCTTCTTCCCATGCATTCTCCTCATTTAGTAATCTATCATAATGACTCTTCCATGCATCTTTCTTCTCAGCACTTGTGAGGGCAAGCTCACCTTTATCATTCCGGATACACTTCTCTCCAATGACATCACAACTATCTCTGACACACTGCCTCGCAATCTTGAATACCTCCTGTTTCTGGTCCTCACGTTGTAAAACATGCTTGAATTTTCTATCCTCTCCTTCCCTCCTAGCTAAGTATACTTGTCGCCTAGCTTCCCTCTTGGTCTCTATGTAATGTACCCTGCTCCCCCCGTTCTTCCATTCTTTCCATGCCTGTCTCTTGGCCTTGACTGCTTCATCTACCTTATTGTTCCACCACCAAGTCACTCTCCTCCTGCTTGAGGTCTTACTCCAACCACAAACCTCATCCGTCGCCTCTAGTAAGTTATTTTTTAGGAACTCCCAGTTCTCTTCTACGTTAAATGTCTCTATCTGTTCTTCTTTACTGTCGTAGGCGTTGAGTAAAATATCTTTAAATCTGTTACTGGTTGAGGGGACTTTCAGCTTCCAGATCTTTCTTCTCCAGGTTGGCCTCTGTTTCAGGGCTCGTCTAGTTCTGACCGTGAGGTCGCTGACAACTAAGCTATGTTGGGATGTACATTCCTCACTAGGGAAGGCTTTTGTGTTTACGACCGTCCATCTGTCACGTCCTCTGATGAGGATAAAATCTAACTGACTAGAGTGCTCCCCTGATCTATAGGTGATCAGGTGGTTGTCGGGTTTTTTAAAGTTTGTGTTACATATCGACATGTCATTGGCGTCGCAGAATTCTAGAAGTCTGAATCCTTCCTCATTCCTTGTGCCAACTCCATGGCCTCCATGTACTCTATTGAAGCCGTCGCAGTGTTTACCTACGTGTCCGTTAAAATCTCCTGCAATGATTAGGAAGTCCTTGTCGTCTGTTAGAGCAGTAGTGTGTATTAGGGACTCGTAAAACCTATCCTTAAGTTCGTCTGGCAGCCCCGATTGGGGTGCGTAAGCTGATATTATTGTGGTAATTGTCTTATTCAGGACTAGTCTGAGTTTAATGATTCTTGCATTTACCCTGTACACTGAGATTACTTTATCTACCCACTTGTCAGCTAATAGTATACCTACACCACCCATCCCATCGTCATTTCCCACCCAGAAAAATTTGTAGCACTGGCTTTTTCCTACAAGGACTCTAGCAGACCCTCCTCTCCATCTAGTCTCTTGCACACAGCATACATCAACTTCCTTTCGCTCTAGCATTTCTACGATTTCTCCTGCTCTTCCTTTCATTGAGCCTACATTGATGGTACCAACTCGGAGTTTTGGGCATTTGTCGACACTCGTAGGGGAGGGTCTCTGGGTTGGCGCTTCACGTGGGTGCTTGGTAGCTCGCAGATTCATATTTCATCTATTGATTCAGAGTTGCTCGTGTATTCCCAGCTCATCCATCCCTAACGGTGGGAAAATTGAGGGCTAGAAGGACAGTGGTGGTGGGGTAATGGCAGGGTGTGTTGGGATGCGCCAGAGGAGGAGAGAGTTAGTTAGGCAGGTAGTAGCAGCAGCAGCAGTGGAAATGGCATGCTAGGTTTGATTGGTCGAATAGACTATGGTGGTGTGTGGGGGTGGGGGGGGAGGGAAATTGTGAGGTAGGAACTGAGGGTCGCATGGTAAATATCCAAGTTAATACTACATCAGTAAAATTAACAATAATAACGTCATGAAAAAAGCTACTAAGAGAAACCCTCGAAAATTTATCGCTAATACAGCAGGGAAAATTTAACGCTAATACAGCAGGGAACATCATAATATTAACGACATGAAAAAAGCTACTAAGAGAAACCCTCGAAAATTTATCGCTAATACAGCAGGGAAAATTTAACGCTAATACAGCAGGGAACATCATAATATTAACGACATGAAAAAAGCTACTAAGAGAAACCCTCGAAAATTTATCGCTAATACAGCAGGGAAAATTTAACGCTAATACAGCAGGGAACATCATAATATTAACGACATGAAAAAAGCTACTAAGAGAAACCCTCGAAAATTTATCGCTAATACAGCAGGGAAACTGAGGGTCGCATGGTAAATATCCATATACTTAAATTTAACGCTAATACGTAAATATCCATATACGAAAATTTAACGCTAATACAGCAGGGAACATCATAATATTAACGACATGAAAAAGCTACTAAGAGAAACCCTCGAAAATTTATCGCTAATACAGCAGGGAAAATTTAACGCTAATACAGCAGGGAACATCATAATATTAACGACATGAAAAAGCTACTAAGAGAAACCCTCGAAAATTTATCGCTAATACAGCAGGGAAAATTTAACGCTAATACAGCAGGGAACATCATAATATTAACGACATGAAAAAAGCTACTAAGAGAAACCCTCGAAAATTTATCGCTAATACAGCAGGGAAAATTTAACGCTAATACAGCAGGGAACATCATAATATTAACGACATGAAAAAAGCTACTAAGAGAAACCCTCGAAAATGTATCGCTAATACAGCAGGGAAACTGAGGGTCGCATGGTAAATATCCATATACTTAAATTTAACGCTAATACGTAAATATCCATATACGAAAATTTAACGCTAATACAGCAGGGAACATCATAATATTAACGACATGAAAAAGCTACTAAGAGAAACCCTCGAAAATTTATCGCTAATACAGCAGGGAAAATTTAACGCTAATACAGCAGGGAACATCATAATATTAACGACATGAAAAAAGCTACTAAGAGAAACCCTCGAAAATTTATCGCTAATACAGCAGGGAAAATTTAACGCTAATACAGCAGGGAACATCATAATATTAACGACATGAAAAAAGCTACTAAGAGAAACCCTCGAAAATTTATCGCTAATACAGCAGGGAAAATTTAACGCTAATACAGCAGGGAACATCATAATATTAACGACATGAAAAAAGCTACTAAGAGAAACCCTCGAAAATTTATCGCTAATACAGCAGGGAAAATTTAACGCTAATACAGCAGGGAACATCATAATATTAACGACATGAAAAAAGCTACTAAGAGAAACCCTCGAAAATTTATCGCTAATACAGCAGGGAAACTGAGGGTCGCATGGTAAATATCCATATACTTAAATTTAACGCTAATACGTAAATATCCATATACGAAAATTTAACGCTAATACAGCAGGGAACATCATAATATTAACGACATGAAAAAGCTACTAAGAGAAACCCTCGAAAATTTATCGCTAATACAGCAGGGAAAATTTAACGCTAATACAGCAGGGGACATCATAATATTAACGACATGAAAAAGCTACTAAGAGAAACCCTCGAAAATTTATCGCTAATACAGCAGGGAAAATTTAACGCTAATACAGCAGGGAACATCATAATATTAACGACATGAAAAAAGCTACTAAGAGAAACCCTCGAAAATTTATCGCTAATACAGCAGGGAAAATTTAACGCTAATACAGCAGGGAACATCATAATATTAACGACATGAAAAAAGCTACTAAGAGAAACCCTCGAAAATGTATCGCTAATACAGCAGGGAAACTGAGGGTCGCATGGTAAATATCCATATACTTAAATTTAACGCTAATACGTAAATATCCATATACGAAAATTTAACGCTAATACAGCAGGGAACATCATAATATTAACGACATGAAAAAGCTACTAAGAGAAACCCTCGAAAATTTATCGCTAATACAGCAGGGAAAATTTAACGCTAATACAGCAGGGAACATCATAATATTAACGACATGAAAAAAGCTACTAAGAGAAACCCTCGAAAATTTATCGCTAATACAGCAGGGAAAATTTAACGCTAATACAGCAGGGAACATCATAATATTAACGACATGAAAAAAGCTACTAAGAGAAACCGTCGAAAATTTATCGCTAATACAGCAGGGAAACTGAGGGTCGCATGGTAAATAAATATCCATATACTTAAATTTAACGCTAATACGTAAATATCCATATACGAAAATTTAACGCTAATACAGCAGGGAACATCATAATATTAACGACATGAAAAAGCTACTAAGAGAAACCCTCGAAAATTTATCGCTAATACAGCAGGGAAAATTTAACGCTAATACAGCAGGGAACATCATAATATTAACGACATGAAAAAGCTACTAAGAGAAACCCTCGAAAATTTATCGCTAATACAGCAGGGAAAATTTAACGCTAATACAGCAGGGAACATCATAATATTAACGACATGAAAAAAGCTACTAAGAGAAACCCTCGAAAATTTATCGCTAATACAGCAGGGAAAATTTAACGCTAATACAGCAGGGAACATCATAATATTAACGACATGAAAAAAGCTACTAAGAGAAACCCTCGAAAATTTATCGCTAATACAGCAGGGAAACTGAGGGTCGCATGGTAAATATCCATATACTTAAATTTAACGCTAATACGTAAATATCCATATACGAAAATTTAACGCTAATACAGCAGGGAACATCATAATATTAACGACATGAAAAAGCTACTAAGAGAAACCCTCGAAAATTTATCGCTAATACAGCAGGGAAAATTTAACGCTAATACAGCAGGGAACATCATAATATTAACGACATGAAAAAGCTACTAAGAGAAACCCTCGAAAATTTATCGCTAATACAGCAGGGAAAATTTAACGCTAATACAGCAGGGAACATCATAATATTAACGACATGAAAAAAGCTACTAAGAGAAACCCTCGAAAATTTATCGCTAATACAGCAGGGAAAATTTAACGCTAATACAGCAGGGAACATCATAATATTAACGACATGAAAAAAGCTACTAAGAGAAACCCTCGAAAATTTATCGCTAATACAGCAGGGAAACTGAGGGTCGCATGGTAAATATCCATATACTTAAATTTAACGCTAATACGTAAATATCCATATACGAAAATTTAACGCTAATACAGCAGGGAACATCATAATATTAACGACATGAAAAAGCTACTAAGAGAAACCCTCGAAAATTTATCGCTAATACAGCAGGGAAAATTTAACGCTAATACAGCAGGGAACATCATAATATTAACGACATGAAAAAGCTACTAAGAGAAACCCTCGAAAATTTATCGCTAATACAGCAGGGAAAATTTAACGCTAATACAGCAGGGAACATCATAATATTAACGACATGAAAAAAGCTACTAAGAGAAACCCTCGAAAATTTATCGCTAATACAGCAGGGAAAATTTAACGCTAATACAGCAGGGAACATCATAATATTAACGACATGAAAAAAGCTACTAAGAGAAACCCTCGAAAATTTATCGCTAATACAGCAGGGAAACTGAGGGTCGCATGGTAAATATCCATATACTTAAATTTAACGCTGATACGTAAATATCCATATACGAAAATTTAACGCTAATACAGCAGGGAACATCATAATATTAACGACATGAAAAAGCTACTAAGAGAAACCCTCGAAAATTTATCGCTAATACAGCAGGGAAAATTTAACGCTAATACAGCAGGGAACATCATAATATTAACGACATGAAAAAAGCTACTAAGAGAAACCCTCGAAAATTTATCGCTAATACAGCAGGGAAAATTTAACGCTAATACAGCAGGGAACATCATAATATTAACGACATGAAAAAAGCTACTAAGAGAAACCCTCGAAAATTTATCGCTAATACAGCAGGGAAACTGAGGGTCGCATGGTAAATATCCATATACTTAAATTTAACGCTAATACGTAAATATCCATATACGAAAATTTAACGCTAATACAGCAGGGAACATCATAATATTAACGACATGAAAAAGCTACTAAGAGAAACCCTCGAAAATTTATCGCTAATACAGCAGGGAAAATTTAACGCTAATACAGCAGGGAACATCATAATATTAACGACATGAAAAAAGCTACTAAGAGAAACCCTCGAAAATTTATCGCTAATACAGCAGGGAAAATTTAACGCTAATACAGCAGGGAACATCATAATATTAACGACATGAAAAAGCTACTAAGAGAAACCCTCGAAAATTTATCGCTAATACAGCAGGGAAAATTTAACGCTAATACAGCAGGGAACATCATAATATTAACGACATGAAAAAGCTACTAAGAGAAACCCTCGAAAATTTATCGCTAATACAGCAGGGAAAATTTAACGCTAATACAGCAGGGAACATCATAATATTAACGACATGAAAAAAGCTACTAAGAGAAACCCTCGAAAATTTATCGCTAATACAGCAGGGAAACTGAGGGTCGCATGGTAAATATCCATATACATAAATTTAACGCTAATACGTAAATATCCATATACGAAAATTTAACGCTAATACAGCAGGGAACATCATAATATTAACGACATGAAAAAGCTACTAAGAGAAACCCTCGAAAATTTATCGCTAATACAGCAGGGAAAATTTAACGCTAATACAGCAGGGAACATCATAATATTAACGACATGAAAAAAGCTACTAAGAGAAACCCTCGAAAATTTATCGCTAATACAGCAGGGAAAATTTAACGCTAATACAGCAGGGAACATCATAATATTAACGACATGAAAAAGCTACTAAGAGAAACCCTCGAAAATTTATCGCTAATACAGCAGGGAAAATTTAACGCTAATACAGCAGGGAACATCATAATATTAACGACATGAAAAAAGCTACTAAGAGAAACCCTCGAAAATTTATCGCTAATACAGCAGGGAAACTGAGGGTCGCATGGTAAATATCCATATACTTAAATTTAACGCTAATACGTAAATATCCATATACGAAAATTTAACGCTAATACAGCAGGGAACATCATAATATTAACGACATGAAAAAGCTACTAAGAGAAACCCTCGAAAATTTATCGCTAATACAGCAGGGAAAATTTAACGCTAATACAGCAGGGAACATCATAATATTAACGACATGAAAAAAGCTACTAAGAGAAACCCTCGAAAATTTATCGCTAATACAGCAGGGAAAATTTAACGCTAATACAGCAGGGAACATCATAATATTAACGACATGAAAAAGCTACTAAGAGAAACCCTCGAAAATTTATCGCTAATACAGCAGGGAAAATTTAACGCTAATACAGCAGGGAACATCATAATATTAACGACATGAAAAAAGCTACTAAGAGAAACCCTCGAAAATTTATCGCTAATACAGCAGGGAAACTGAGGGTCGCATGGTAAATATCCATATACTTAAATTTAACGCTAATACGTAAATATCCATATACGAAAATTTAACGCTAATACAGCAGGGAACATCATAATATTAACGACATGAAAAAGCTACTAAGAGAAACCCTCGAAAATTTATCGCTAATACAGCAGGGAAAATTTAACGCTAATACAGCAGGGAACATCATAATATTAACGACATGAAAAAAGCTACTAAGAGAAACCCTCGAAAATTTATCGCTAATACAGCAGGGAAAATTTAACGCTAATACAGCAGGGAACATCATAATATTAACGACATGAAAAAGCTACTAAGAGAAACCCTCGAAAATTTATCGCTAATACAGCAGGGAAAATTTAACGCTAATACAGCAGGGAACATCATAATATTAACGACATGAAAAAGCTACTAAGAGAAACCCTCGAAAATTTATCGCTAATACAGCAGGGAAAATTTAACGCTAATACAGCAGGGAACATCATAATATTAACGACAATATGTAGGCTAAAATACCTTCGTAGATTAGGTGGATGGCTGGCTGGGAAAATTTGAATCAGCTCAGTGGTACATTTTAGCAGAGAAGAATGGCAAAGTGTCTTATCTCTTCAATATTTTCAGATTGAATGAATTAGGTTAAAGACAGGGTAGTAAGCCTTAAAGAAGTGCATAGAGGGGGGGGGGGGGGGGGTAGGAACTGAGGGTCGCATGGTAAATAACTGAGAGAGATACAATAGGATTAGAATACCGCATGGTAAATATCCAAGTTAATACTACATCAGTAAAATTAACAATAATAACGTCATGAAAAAAGCTACTAAGAGAAACCCTCGAAAATTTATCGCTAATACAGCAGGGAAAATTTAACGCTAATACAGCAGGGAACATCATAATATTAACGACATGAAAAAGCTACTAAGAGAAACCCTCGAAAATTTATCGCTAATACAGCAGGGAAAATTTAACGCTAATACAGCAGGGAAC
>CAXHJY010000332.1:0-5000 GCA_964016885.1 Eledone cirrhosa | reverse complement strand
CACTACGAAAGGCTTCTAAATGAGGAGAACAAATGGGAGAAAGACAGTCTCCCCCAGATCGATCCAATAGAGGGACCAGCAGTTTTAGTTGAAGGTAGTATAATAAGTAAGGCAATCAAAGATATGAAGACGGGTAAGGCGGCTGGGCCTTCGGAAATAGTTGCTGAGATGCTGAAGGCATCTGGTTCGGTGGGACACACCATGGTCACCCGGATAGTTAACCAAGTCGTACAGAATGGGGTTGTTCCGAAGGCATGGCGTAGCAGCATCATCGTTAACTGCTATAAGGGAAAAGGAGATGCCCTAGATAGGAGTAACTATAGAGGCATTAAATTAATCGACCAGGTCATGAAGGTCACGGAAAAAGTAATAGCGCAACTAATCAGAGAGAGAATTGATCTAGATGAAATGCAGTTCGGGTTTGTGTCAGGCAAAAGTACCACAGACGCTCTTTTCATTGTACGACAACTACAGGAGAAGTACCTAGCTAAAAGTAAACCCCTATACTTAGCTTTCGTCGACTTGGAGAAAGCCTCCGACAGAGTCCCCCGTTCCATTATCTGGTGGTCTCTTAGAAAACTAGGTGTTGACGAATGGCTTGTGAGAGCTATACAAGCCATGTATAAAGAAACAGTCAGTAAGGTTAGAATTAACAACGAATATAGTGAAGAGTTTAGTGTAAAAGTTGGTGTCCATCAGGGCTCTGTTCTTAGCCCCCTACTATTTATTATTGCCCTTCAGGCTATAACAGAGGAGTTCAAGACAGGCTGCCCATGGGAACTCCTATACGCAGATGATCTAACGCTCATAGCTGAATCAATGACCGAACTAGAGAAGAAATTCCAAACATGGAAGCACGGCCTAGAATCAAAAGGCCTTAAAATTAACCTGGCTAAGACTAAAGTTATAGTTTGTAGGAAAGAAAATAAGGCAGCGGTCCCATCTGGGAAATGGCCATGCTCAGTGTGTAGGAAAGGCGTAGGTAGAAACTCCATTTTATGTCCCAAATGCAAAGTATGGGTGCATAAAAGATGTAGTGGGATCACAGGTAAGCTAACTAAGAACATAGATTTTACATGTGGCCGGTGCTCTGGTGCAATAAGTAGCAGCAAGTGCCCACAAAATACTAGCTCCTTCAACTGCGCAGAGGGTTCTATAGAAATAGTGGACAGCTTCCGTTATCTGGGTGACAAAATCAGCAGTGGGGGAGGGTGCTCTGAAAGTACAGTAGCTAGAGTCAGAACTGGATGGAAAAAGTTCAGAGAGCTTATACCACTATTAGCCGCTAGAGGGTTCTCCCTAAAAATGAAAGGCAGGTTATACGATGCCTGCATACGAACAGCAATGCTGCATGGCAGTGAGACCTGGGCATTGTGTGCAGAGGATATACGCAAACTAGAGAGGAACGAAGCTTGCATGCTCCGCTGGATGTGCAATAGTAATATACGTGAACGGCAAAGCATAAACGAACTAAGGAAAAAATTAGAGATAAGAGGGATCAGATGTTGTTTACTCGAGAGAAGGCTACGTTGGTACGGTCACGTGATGCGCATGAAAGACGACAGCTGTATAACAAAGTGCAGGGCAATAAAGATAGACGGTAGCCACGGAGTAGGCAGACCCAGAAAAACATGGGACGAGCTGATAAATTCCGACCTCACACGCTTACACCTCTCCAAGACAATGTCACTGGACCGAGACCTTTGGCGGTACTCAGTAATAGAGAAGACCCGCCTTACTTAAATACAAAGTAAAAACCTACTACAGTCAGTAGGCATCTCTATCAAAACACACCCCCGTCCCACCACCTCAACCCCACCCACACCGCCCCTTTCAATGTAAAGTTATGTTGGTCCCACAACATCCAGGCCGAAACAAATGATATCGTGTAGGTGTCACGACAAAAAACACACAGTCCACGCTGTAAATGTGGCCGTGTAGGCAACACGGTAAAAACCTCCCAGCCCCACACTGTAAATGTGGTTGGTGTTAGCAAGGGCATCCAGCTGTAGAAAACCCGCCAGACAGTCCACGCTGTAATGTGGCCATGTAGGCAACACGGTAAAAACCTCACAGCCCCACACTGTAAATGTGGTTGGTGTTAGGAAGGGCATCCAACTGTAGAAAACCCGCCAGACAGTCCTATGCGAGCAAGACAACCACTCTTGCCTCAAGTGGGAAAGCCCCCGTCCAAACCCATGCAAGCGTGGAACACGGACGCTAGACCTGATGATGATGATGATGATGATGATATATACATATATATATATATATATATATATATATATATATATACATACATATATATATATATATACATATGAAATATAAGAATCAAAGAACTGTTCAAAACATTATTGTGCTTACAGCTGTTTCCTCCAAACCGAGGTTTGGATTCTTCGGAGCAATTTATTAATGCATGGACAGTTATATGACCTCCTTTTCAGCCGAGAGACATACCAATACATATTCAAACATTGATACATATTCAAACATTGTGGGTCAACATTCATTACAGAATTTAGAGTGGCAGTACACATTTCGAGATTACATTTATATTAATAGGTAAAATTTAAAAATCAAAGATATAGGTTAAAGTACAACCTGAAGATAAGTGGTTATATAGTGCAAATGTTATATGTGTGGCACGCATGTGCGTCTTGTTTATATAGTGTGGCAGAGAGATATGTGTGGTAGAGGCACTTAGGTAGGTAAATAACCTACCTAAGTGCCTCTACCACACATATCCCTCTGCCACACTATATAAACAAGACGCACATGCGTGCCACACATATAACATTTGCACTATATAACCACTTATCTTCATGTTGTACTTTAACCTATATCTTTGATTTTTGATTGTACCTATTAATATAAATGTAATCTCGAAGTGTGTACTGCCACTCTAAATTCTGTAATGAATGTTGACCCACAATGTTTGAATATGTATCAATGTTTGAATATGTATTGGTATGTCTCTCGGCTGAAAAGGAGGTCATATAACTGTCCATGCATTAATAAATTGCTCCGAAGAATCCAAACCTCGGTTTGGAGGAAACAGCTGTAAGCACAATAATGTTTTGAACAGTTCTTTGATTCTTATATTTCATATAACTGCTCTGTAAATCATCTGATGTTTTTACATTGAGCTACTTAACTTACTGGTAATACGGTAGTAATACATTACTGCCTACCACTATTTAGGATGTGTGTAAAATACTTACAACTGCTTAAGGTTTTGTGTTTACATAACCATAAATAGTATAACTAATACTATATATACATATATATATATATATATATATATACATATATATATATATATATATATACATATATATATATATATATATATATATACATATATATATATATATATACATATATATATATATATATACATATATATATATATATATACATATATATATATATATATATATACATATATATATATATATATATACATATATATATATATATATATATATACATATATATATATATATATATACATATATATATATATACATATATGTATATATATATATACATATATATATATATATATATATACATATATATATATATATATATATAATATATATATATATATATATATATACATATATATATATATATATACATATATATATATATATATACATATATATATATATATATACATATATATATATATATATATACATATATATATATATATACATATATATATATATATATATATATATATATATATATACATATATATATATATACATATATATATATATACATATATATATATATATATACATATATATATATATATATATACATATATATATATATATATATACATATATATATATATATATATACATATATATATATATATATACATATATATATATATATATACATATATATATATATACATATACATATATATATATATACATATATATATATATATATATACATAAATATATACACATATATATACATAAATATATACACATATATATACATAAATATATACATATATATATACATATATATATACATATATATATACATATATATATACATATATATATACATATATATATACACATATATATACATATATATATACACATATATATACATATATATATACATAAATATATACACATATATATACATAAATATATACATATATATATACATATATATATACATATATATATACATATATATATACACATATATATACATATATATATACACATATATATACATATATATATACACATATATATACATATATATATACACATATATATACATATATATATACACATATATATACATATATACATATATATATACACATATATATACATATATACATATATATATACATATATACATATATATATATATATAGCTGTATAACAAAGTGCAGGGCTATAAAGATAGACGGTAGCCACGGAATAGGCAGACCTAGAAAAACCTGGGACGAGCTGATAAACTCTGACCTCACACACTTACACCTCTCCAAGACAATGTCACTGGACCGAGACCTTTGGCGGTACTCAGTAATAGAGAAGACCCGCCTTACCTAAATACATAGTAAAACCAACTACAGTCAGTAGGCATCTCTAACAAAATACACCCCCGTCCCACCACCCCCACGCCATCCACACCACCCTCTTCTATGTAAAGTTATGTTGGTGCCACACCATCCAGGCCGAAACAAATGAAAACCTCCCAGACCCGCACTGTAAATGTGGTTGGTGTTAGGAAGAGCATCCAACTGTAGAAAACCTGCCAGACGGTCCTATGCGAGCAAGACAATCACTCTTGCCTCAAGTGGAAAAACCCCCGTCCAAACCCATGCAAGCGTGGAACACGGACGTTAAACGTTGATGATGATGATGATATACATATATACATATACATATATATACATATATATATATATATATATATATATACATATACATATATATACA
>CAXHJY010000331.1:20000-22511 GCA_964016885.1 Eledone cirrhosa | reverse complement strand
GAAATATAGACAGTATTTCTGTTGTTAAGTACAGTATACATATTTCAACACAAGAAATATTGGTGGAATATTCCACTAACTGTAAACATAGTAGGCACGATTTAGTTATTTGGTATAGAAAATATAAAACAAAACATTATAAAGGTCAGCCATCTTGCAGATGCGAACATTTCTTTTAAAATTAGTGTGAAATATAAAATACACAAACACCTGCTCCGAAACGTATAGTTTCTTACTTTGAACTATAATGTTAGTAAATGTATAAGAAGTAATCACACACAAACAAGTGGTACATTTCATGCAAAGAAGGTGATCAGCAAACATGCTCTTATAAGCAAACACAATCTGTAAGCGGTAGAAGGTAAGCGGTAGAAGAAACATGGAAAACGTTTCGAGAGTTTGAATTCTTGTTTACTATGGTTATGTGAGCTCATGTAACCTTTATCAGTTATGTGAGAGCTCATGTAGCTTTGCCAGTTGTGTGAGAGTTCATGTAGCTTTATCAGTTATGTGAGAGCTCATGTAGCTTTATCAGTTGTGTGAGAGCTCATGTAGCTTTATCACTTGTGTGAGAGCCCATGTAGCTTTACCAGTTATGTGAGAGTTCATGTAGCTTTACCAGTTATGTAAGAGCTCATGTAGCTTTATCAGTTATCTGTGAGCTCATGTAGCTTTATCTGTTAGGTGAGATCTCATGTAGCTTTATCAGTGAGATCATGTAGCTTTATTTGTTGTTATGTGAGAGATCATGCAGCTTTATCTGTTATGTGAGATACGAATGGAAAGGCTTGTTTAACCGACTAGTATAAATTGAAAATAAATGAATACACATTAAAAGCAGTCAACCAGGACTCTTAAGTATAGAACAAAGACAGAGTTACATACACTAAATAAATTGAACTACAATAGACAAATAGAAAGGTCTATTTACTATTGAAATGCAGGTCCGTCGCCTGGGAGATTATATAATTAGGTACACGAAGCTATATATATATATATATATATATATATATATACACACAAACACACATATTTATTTATTTAAGTACAGATTAAAGTTTAATCTGTACTAATAATAAATATTTGTTCTACGGGCTTTGGTCTTCATATTTATTATTACTATATATATATATATATATATGTGTGTGTGTGTGTAAATTTAGAAGGGAGAAGGTGATGTGGGTTACTAAAAAACGAGTATTTAGAAATATAAGGGAAACACAAACAAAAGACAGATCCCCTCTTCAGTTGTCGGCTGGGAGTCTCGGACGTTTCGACATATGAATTCATTGAGCGAGTGGGAAAGTTCAGCCCGCACAAGCTCAATTTGTCTAGTTCGATACACTTATATTAATTCTTCTTCGTAACGGATATACCTCTGATCGGAAGTTGAATGTTTCTGTTTTCATGTATATTTAATGTATTTCTAATATTAATTCAACGTATCACGCATTTCCGACCGTTATTTTCTCTATATTCGAAGTGGAGAGGTTTTCTGGTGCTACTTTCAAACTGTTTGAAATTTAACCGCCTAATCATGTGATTAGTTCTATATCTTGGGCCTACGTATTCCTACGCCTTGGGAAACCACGTGATGACAGTGGCAGGCAAGAAGTGCAATTGCGTCTCTAGTAGACCCTTACGATAGAACAAGAAGGATCGCTCCTGTTGACAAAATTGTATTGATCATGGCCGCGTCCATTCCTTCCAGACAACTCTGGATCTAATGCGCTCTGAATCACGGTCTGACGCTTCGGAAGTGCAACTCTGGGTTTAATGCGTGGTTTCTGTGTACTGGGCGCACTTATTGAACCGCAGTGCACAGGGCATGGAGTAGAAACCACCGATTTCGTTTGGTCCGGGCTAAATTGTTTACACCCGCTCATAATCCCGAACTTACCACTAATAACTAAATGTGGACGCTCTGAATCACGGACTGGCGCTTCGAAAGTTCAAGTCCCGTGAATTCATTGAGCTAGTGGGAAAGTTCAACGTACTAGCACAAGCTCAGTTTGTCTGGTTTGATACACAAATGTGTGTGTGTGTGTGTGAGAGAGAGAGAGAGATAAGAGATATGTTTCTATTTATTGCCACGAGGGCGCAAAAGAAGGGGACAAATACAAAGGGGGGAGTTTACACAAAAGAACGAGTAAAAAAAAACAAATAACAAATATAAAATTAACAATAAAGTCCTCAATGGGGAGGAAACATTTTTGGGGGTCGCACACACCCCCGAAAAAGTGTGCAACCCTTCTCCTCAGGAGCACAGAGAGAAGGTGCTCCCTTGTCCTTCCATCTTTTTCACCTACAGGCTGATATAGAGAGAAGGCCCATTCACACGGACCATTCTCGCCACTTTCACCCACCTTTCATAAAACTGGCTGGGGTGGAGCACCTCTCTCTCCATCCTCATCCTTCTTCCGAAATGATATCGGAAGAAAAGGACCAGTTGTTGGCCAGAGAGAAAGGTGTCTGACCTCAGTCCTTTCAAACGCGTCCACCATACAACCT
>CAXHJY010000331.1:2500-10000 GCA_964016885.1 Eledone cirrhosa | reverse complement strand
ACTCTTAATTTCTCTAAATTAGTTTTGAGTTGATTAAAATCGATACGCCTGGAGCTCTTTCTAGCACTCCTTAAGGCCTGTCCTGTTTATCTACCCTTCTATAATACGTTATAATTACCCCATGTGAAGATCATTTAAATATTTTCTTCCAAGATTAGAGACTAGCATTTTAATGCAGCAGGAGATATATATTTTAGAGACGACTGAAACATACAGATAAATCATGGTCTTGATTGTTGATTAAAATCTTTAATTGGTGATCGATACTAATTACTGTAATCGATGATGAACATTCGATTTTTTTCTGATTCTCAAAAACAGATCTGTCTATGGAAGTACAGCCATCAAAGTACAACATAAGCTTTATGTGAGTACAGCAATATTCTATTCTAACACCTATGTGTATGCCTTTATTTGCTATATATATATATATATATATATACTAGACCTGAAAATGCACAATCTCAAAAGAGCCACAGAATGTTATAATAAACCTTCAAAAGTGTGGGACTAGAGTTGTTGCTCAAAAATATTGTAATCATTATCTATCGTACACTCTGTGGCATCCTTTTATAAAAAAGAGACTCATAACGAACTTAAGACGACACGATAATTATTTAAGCTAATGTTCAATATCTCATATTAGATGTTTAGTAATGATTAATACGAAATGCACTTAAACCGAATTCTATATTATAAATTCCCTTAAATAATTATCGTGTCGTCTTAAGTTCGTTATGAGTCTCTTTTTTTATAAAAGGATGCCACAGAGTGTACGATAGATAATGATTACAATATTTTTGAGCAACAATTCTAGTCCCACACTTTTGAAGGTTTATTATAACATTCTGTGGCTCTTTTGAGCTTGCGCATTTTTCAGGTCTAGTTTAATATTTTTTTAAGGCAACGCTTGTAATAACTCCAGTTAAACATGATATATATATTAATAATAAATTATCGTTGTAATCTAATTAGATTATATAATTGTTATTTTATAAATGATCTTATAAATATTATTGTAAGATGTATAAAAATATTTTCAGACTTTTAATATAAACAACTACAAAAAACAATCAATATTAAATAAATATAATTGTTATAGTTGAATTAATAAAAATTAAATATTACATACAAATAGTCTAACATAATAATAATAAAATAATCTAACATAAAACGAACAATAATATGGACATATATACAAGTAAATATGATACAACCAATATTCTAAGCATGTTATAACGAATCGCCACGGCCAGCGATACCCCTTGAATCTTTTATTCACAAGCTACGCATATATTGGCAGACAACATGCAGACTTAAAACATTCTGTTGTTAGTCATTGCGTGCCTAACAGATATATATATATATATATATATATATATATATATATATATATATATATATATATATATAACAAAGTGTGGTAATGAACCAGGTGGACCATAACGCACCAGAGTGCTTGATACTTAGCGTCGTAGAGTGGGTAATAGGAAAAGAGTCAGGACTCCAACTTCTGAGCTCAGAAGTTATATTTAATTTGTTGGGATTCAACAAGCTTAAACAATTTTATAACTGATATAAAGCACTCAACAGTTAGTGGAAATTTTTCCAAACACAATCAGGGATGTAAATGAAGTATAAGTTACTTCGACTGAGTATTGAAACCGAATCGCTGATCTGCTCATTTATTACGTGCAATGCATTAAATGGAATATCTTTTTACACCTATGTTGCAAGAGTTTAGAAAGTGGCATTATACGATAAAGCATTTTATGCAGTTTTTACTTTTTCTTCAATATCAATTATTTATGAACAGCAGGGAAGTTTGACAAAACTGGTAATTTTTGTGAGCAACCACGTTCCATGTTGTAAGAAAGAAGACATTTACAGTTATCAGAAGAGAAAACGGAATAATGATCAGCCGCTAGTTAACCAGTTTAAGCGAATAGCGCATATCGAAAATATCCCCTTAGTAACCATTTCCCTAAAGTAAGTAGTGGATGAAAATAAAGCTGATATTATTTTAATCTGTGTCCATACAAAATTTAGCTTTGTCAACTCTTTCTGGAATAATAATAGGTTGAAGAAAATGCTTACTTATATTTTTATTGAGAACGAGAAGAAAACGAAAATTAATTTCGTAACATCCATCCTTTCAAAGTGATAATTCTGATTGGATGACAGCATCAATAAACACAATTCTTGGATACGGTCTGAAACGAATACTCTGTATGTGTGTTCTGGAGTCAATGGGGCTTAATTTCTGCAAGTCCGCGTATGTCTATAAGAATATGTGTCTATTTTTATGTGTCTATATGTGTGTGTATGTGTCTATATGTATGTGTATGTGTCTATATGTATATGTATGTGTATGTGTTTATATGTATGTGTTTATATGTATGTGTCTATGTGTATGTGTCTATATGTATGTGTATGTGTCTATATGTATGTGTCTATATG
Source organism: Eledone cirrhosa (assembly GCA_964016885.1). NCBI lineage: Eukaryota > Metazoa > Mollusca > Cephalopoda > Octopoda > Eledonidae > Eledone > Eledone cirrhosa. The sequence goes on along the minus strand of CAXHJY010000331.1, from coordinate 7,540 downwards.
TATGTATGTGTGCATGTGTGTGTATTGTAAATGGTATTAAGTAGCAAATCTGAACAAACTGCATTCTTTTCTTTCATAAAATGTCTGTTAAGTGATGGAAATTAGTTGATAATGCTGCTATGATGTATTGCACCAATTAATGCAGCATGTCGTATATTGAACAGCGTCTTTGGCTGTGAGCTTTCTTGTGCACATATTATTTTCTCTCATCTTATACCAGTTTCACATATATATATATATATACACGTATATATACTTACACACATATACATATATCTGTACATAAACATGTACACAAACCCATATATATGTGTGTGTATATATATATATATATATATATATATATTTATACTTAATGCAAAATAAAATCATTCTTATTATCGTATTTTTTTATGGAGAGGGGGGTGAATTGGCTCAATCATTAGAGCGTTGGACTAGATGCTTTATAGCACAGTTACGATCCTTTAAGTTCTGAGTTCAAATCCTGCCAAGGTCAACTTTGCCTTTCATCATTCTGGGGTCGATAAAATAAAGTGCCAGTCAAGTATTGTTTGAATTTACCGTATTTGCCGGCGTCGAAGAAGCAACTTATTTCCTAAAATAAGTCTCAGAAACCTACCGTGCGTCCTGGAGGCCGAAGGTTGCATTTATCATTTTTTTTTTTTTTTTTTTAATTTTTGGTTGTCAAAATTAGGGTGCGTCCCTGAGGATGAAGCGTCTTCGGCGCCGGGAAATATGGTAATCAACTTTCCTCCTCTTCCTCCTCTTCCTCTTCCAATTTGCTGGCCTTGTGCTTATATTAGAAACAATTATTTAAGGCCGTTGGGTTAACAGTACCAGTATCGTCGTACAAAACACTTTGTGTATTTATTTACGACTTCCTACTTTCTCAGTTAACTTTGTCTTTTATCCTTTTGGTTGAAATATTGGTTTCTTATCTAGGCACAAGGCCAGCAATTTTTGGGGAGGGGTTAGTTGATTAAATCGACCCCAGTGCGTGACTAGTACTTTATTTTATCGACCCCGTAAGGATGAAAGGTAAAGTTAACCTCGGCGGGATTTGAACTCAGATCATAAAGGGCCGTAACTCTATGTTGCAAAGCATGGCGTCCAACACTCTACCGATACTGCCAATCCACCGCCCTTTTGGGATGAAATAGTAAGGTCAATTTAATGGACTTTCTTCTACCAAATTCTGACATTGGTTCATGTCAGAAAAAAAAAAATTTCTTTGGTGGTGATTGTGTTTAAACATTCCGTATCAATAAATAGAAATTGGATTGATTTTTTTTTCTAATTCTTATTTATTTCTTGTACAAATATCCAATTCTTTCTATTCCTATAGCCCTCCTTCTCTCTGATGTCTTGGATTTTTTTTTCTTTTTATTTTTTTTATTTATTCACGTTTAAATTTTAGATGTGTTTGATCTTTGCATGATTCTCGTTTAGATCTCGTTTTATTCTCATTCGATGCATATTAAGTTCTCGTTTGATATTTGTTTGTCCCGTTACAATTATTCGTCCTTTAAAGGGAGAGATGATATTTTAAAACAGATATTTTGGTCAATGTCTTTCCACTAATTTCCCATAAAACTAGTCATGTTACACAACGATTGATCTTGGGTGTTACCCAGACGAGGCTACGGTCAACTTGACTTTCAGAATTCCTCGGTTCGATCTTTAGAGCTATTAATGATTTGATTGGTTGCTACACACTCTCACATAAAGTCATCCTTCAAGTTGTAGGTTTGTGGATTTTAATCGAACTTGTGTAAATAGCTACATCTTGTCTAAAAAAACAAAAACAAATAAAGAAAAAAACAATATCAACAAAACTTGTTTCAACTTCAGTATTAGCTTACTGTCTCTCTCTCTCTCTCTCTCTCTCTCTCTCTCTCTCTCTCTCTCTCTCTCTCTCTCTCTCTCTCTCTCGATACAGATCGAACCTTGAGCTGATCAATAGCTAAACGCGCGTCACACCTCAATAAATACAATGAAAATTTAATGCTTCGTCCACTTTATTATTATTATCATTCTCTCTCTCTCTCTCTCTCTCTCTCTCTCTCTCTCTCTCTCTCTCTCTCTCTCTCTCTCTCTCTCTCTCTCTCTCTCTCTCTCTCTATATATATATATATATAATTATGTATGTATGTATAGCAACAATATATTTTTAGGACCATTGAGCGATAAGAAGTTTGGAATGTGAAAGCTAAAAGTATCAACGTTTGACGATGGGGGACCTAATAGAAGGGAGACATTTGATGATGTAGTCTACATATCTGTCTGTCCATCTACGGGGTATTAAACAACCAATTTGAGGCGCCTCCCCCCTACTGAGGATTTCGATTGTTATAATTGTTTGTTTTATATATTTTTACACGATTGTATGTAAAATCCCCGACATGTCTTTGTTTTGTCCCCTTTTCTTGTGCGCCCTTGTGGCTAATAAATCTATCTATCTATCTATCTATCTATCTATCTATCTATCTATCTATCTATCTATCTGACTGCCTATCTATCTGTCTATCTGTCTGTCTATCTATCTATTTAGCAGTCCTGGGTCAAGCAAAGACCGAGGAAAATGGGCGACTGGCTCATCGAATGTGCTCAGGCGCTCACAGTCCTCTGGCAAGCGGACCCGGTGATCAGTGGAGACTCCACTTCGTCATTCTATAGAGGGTTGATCCGCAGCAAGTGTGACGACGCGCTCGGAGAAACTCTAGGCGTAGAGGAAGACGAACTGGCCAGTCTGTTCGGTAGAACCTTCCGCCCGGGACCGATGGACAATTTCCAAAACTCCCTGGCCTGGCAGTGCTACCGAGGAGCTCTACCAGTTCGAGACACGCTCTACAGACATGGGCGCCCGGGCAGGGACCGTTCGAAAAAGATCTGTCCGAGATGCGTGCGAGACGAAGAAACCGTCGCGCACGCATTTGTACACTGCCCGGGCGTTACCGACCTGTGGGGCTATGTAGAACGACTATTGTCGCGGGTGGGACTAATCCGGTTGACCACCGAGTCCATTGTCATGATCAAACCGCCACCCTCCTTCAAAAACGAAGGAGAGGCGGTTTTCCTTTGTGTGATAGCTATGGCGAAAGAGGTTGTATGGTGGACGAGGTTGAAAGGGCTGAGGTCAGACACCTTTCTCTCCGGCCAACAACTGATTCTTTTTTTCAAATACCACTTTGGAAGAAGAATCAGGATGGAGAGAGAGGTGCTGTACCCCAGCAAGTTTTATGAAAGGTGGGTGAAAGTGGCGAGAATGGCCGGAGTGAATGGGCCTTCTCTCTATATCAGCCTGTAGGTTGAGGAAAAAGAGGAAGAGAGGAAAGGGGTACAAACTCTTCGTACTCCTGGAGATGAGGGTTGCACATTTTTTCGGGGGTATGTGTTACCCATATGAAATGTCTCCCCCTATTGGGGAAAATCGATTAATTTTTAAATTACATTTGTGATAGCATTTTACACGCTTTTATTGTATGTAAACTTCCCCCTTTGTATTTGTCCCCTTCTTTTGTGCCCCTGTGGCTAATACAGAAACATATCTATCTATCTGTCTGTCTGCCTGTCTGTCTACCTATCTATCTATCTATCTATCTTTAACGCCCCCCCCCCCCTATTGGGGATTTCGATTATTATATTTTCATGTTAAAACTTTTTTACACGACTGTATGTCTTTGTATTGTCCCCTTTTCTTGTGCGCCCTTGTGGCAAATAAAGAAATATATCTATCTTTCCTTTTACATTCCTATATCTCCCTATATCCGGGATTCTCTCTCACATCCCCCCCCCCCCCCGCTCACTATCAACCCTTCTCTCTCTCCAACTAATTTATAATTACCACTGATGTTTGTATTTTTCTATTTCACCATATGCGGTACCTCTGTTGTTGATTTTGCTGCAGTGATTGTTATTGCTGTTGTTACTGTTGTTACTGTTATTGCTGCTGTTACTGTTGTTGTTGTTGTTGTGACTGTTGCTGTTGTTACTGTTGTTGTCGTTGATGTTACTGTTGTTGTCGTTGCTGTTGTTGTTATTACTGTTGTGACTGTTGTCGTTGTTGTTACTGTTATTGTTGTTGCTGTTGCTGTTATTACTGTTGTGACTGTTGCTGTTGTTTTTGTCGTTGTTGTTACTGTTGTTGCTGTTATTACAGTTATGACTGTTGTTGTTGTCGTTGCGGTTATTGCTGTTGTTTTTTGTTATTATTGCTGTTGTTTTTGTTGTTATTGCTGTTGTTATTGCTGCTGTTACTGTTTCTGTCGTCGTCAGTAAAGAATGTGGGTGGATGGCTATATATTTCCATACTTCCACATATCCACATTCCCCACTCTTGACCAGCTTATTATATTCTCTTCCAGATTAGTTTATACAAATTATTTTCCTTGCGAAGTATTTAAGAGCTTTTTACCTGCTCTATTGGTAATTTAACTAATAACGTCACTCCAGATTACTGAAGATGTGAAGCAAAATTGTACGTACGGGCATCTAAAGTGGAATTTAGAACTACAAACCTATCAGTAATTACTAATTGAACGATAAATTGTACACCCCACACACACAAACACACACACACACATATATATATATATATATTTGCATATATTATATACACATATATATATATATATATATATATATATATATATATATATACGTATATATGTATATATATATACATGCATATATTATATACACGCATACATATATGTGTAAATAAATAATATATATATATACATATATACATATGTGTGTGTGTATATATATATATATCTATATACGCACATATATATATATATATATGTATATATATATATGTATATATATACATATATATATATATATATATATATATATATATATATATATATATATATTCTAAATAAAGAATGTAGCCTACTTGAATACAACAGCACAAGAAAGTACATTACAAACACTAGAACAATAATGCAGTTGATGTGTGCATGTGTACATATGTACATGTGCATGCATGCATGTGTACATATGTACATGTGCATGTGTACATATGTACATGTG
>CAXHJY010000330.1:155000-157500 GCA_964016885.1 Eledone cirrhosa | reverse complement strand
GGAATGTTCTACCTATTATCACAGCGCCATTAATGGTTTGTAGTACTAATTCCCTAATTAGCCATATTGCTGGCTCTCTGAAATTCGGCTCCCTTGATGTACATATGTATGTGTATATATATATGTATGTATATATGTATGTATATATGTATGTATTGGGTTGTCAAGTATGAAATTTGTATTTTTTCTAGAAATTTTTACAAATTTCATACTTGACGACCCAATATGTATGTATGTGTATGTATGTATGTCTGTATATGTATGTATGTATGTATGTATGTATGTATGTCTGTATGTATATATATATGTATGTATGCAAGTATCTATGTATGTATGTATGCATGTGTGTGTATGTATGTCTGTATATATGTATATATATATATATATATGTATATTATGTCAGGTCACCAGTTGGTGCTACTGGTAACATGTATCCCAGTACAACCTGTCCCATGGTCGGGTCGTTGGCGACTAAACTGGCAACCCCACCAAGGTTTCTTGGTGAGGAGGGTGACTTTGGACATCCTGCAGGACTAAAAACAAAACCTGTCAAAGGGCAAAGGAGCTCTTAAGAGTCAATGGCCATCCAAAATCACCGGGAGAGATGACCCCTTAGCCTTTGTCAAGGCAGAATTCTAGGAGAAGGAAAACTCTGATATAACACCTGCAACCCTGATGGTATCCAATGATGTTGACTTGTTCTTCTTTTTGGTAAATATCATCTTGGTTAAGAGAGTGGGACTGGCTTTGTGCAGTGCCTTTGCTCACTATAAAAGCTTCACGGCACAGGCATTGCTTTATATCTGGAGATCTCTCTGCATTTGTCGTCACATGGTACCATGGGCCCAGCACTATGTGTCAGTAATTGTCACAAGTGTAGTGTTTGTACCAGAGTTTTCAAGTCGCTGGCTGGACTAAAAAGTCACACTCGTTCAGCGCATCGGTAGGGGTTCTCCTACATGGATATAAAGTAGTGGCCGTACTCGAAAACGAGTTGGCAGCCACCATATATATATATATATATAAGTATGTATATATGTATGTACATATATATATGTATATATGTGTATATATGTATGTATGTGTATATATATATATGTTTGTATGTATGTATGTGAGTATGTATGTATGTATGTATGCATATATGTATGTATATATGTATATATGTATTTATATATGTATGTATGTATATATGTATGCATGTATGTTTTGTTTTAATCATCTAAATTCTTCCTGTAATGTAGAATCTAGTTACCCACAAAAAGACACGAAGCCCCATCTTTGGAATCTGGTTTTTCAAAGGGTGGACTGTCACTGCTAAATTTTAAGAAATTCTTGCATATTTTTACTGTTACGCTTATATAACATGTTTGTAAAATTACTTGTTAGCAATTTCTTGGTCAATATCTAGGTTTTCCAGATTGCCACTTAGTTATTTACTAACATCGAAAATACACCTTATACTTATCGTTAAATTATTATTCTGATTAAGAGAAGTGAGAAATTTTGAAACAGTTGTATGTGATGATTGTCTTTCTCACTAATTTTAAAAGAACTTGTTTACATCTGCTGAGCAGCTGGTCTTTGTAACTGTAACAATGTTCCTTTAGAGGTTGTCAGTTGATAAAGATGAAGGTGTTCCCAGCTAGAGTATGACTAACGAGGCTCAATCGACGACCCAGTCAACAGGAGATGCTTGGCCTAATTGTTAGAATACACGATCAAGAGTTTGATTCCTGGACCGAGTGGCACATGATAGGACTGGGCCCTTTATCATTAACCTTTTAGCATTTACATTACTCTATATATACTATTATATTTTCATGGTAAAGGCTTTACCTCAAATAACATTTATATTACCCTATATATACTATTGTATTTTCACAGTAAAGTCTTTACCTCACATAACATTTATATTACTCTATATATACTATTGTATTTTCATGGTAAAGTCTTTACCTCACATAATATCTCACATAACATTTACATTACTCTATATATACTATTGTATTTTCACAGCAAAGGCTTTACCTCACATAATATCTCACATATCAAATCTATAAGGTTTTGATATTTATTTTGATATCAATACATTAATATCAGTATGAGTGGCCAGTTAAAACTGGTTTAAATAGAAAGAGGTGATAGAATTCGAGCCAGATACAGCCGGTTTAAATGGTAATGGGTTAAAATACACCCAGCGGTCTCCTAGAAGGCCAGAAAACCTAACCTACATATTCGTGAGCTGTAAATTTCAATGATTACTTAAATAAAATAAAACAGAAGGGTTTACAATTAGGTTGTACCTTTGAACATAGGTTTGTCCCAACCAGGTCAGCCTAGGGTTAAACAAGAGCAGCGCTAACAACAATAACAACAACATCATGAATAAAGGAATCAAATATCAGATCAAGAACAAATAAACAATCCTGGATCAGTTGTGTGTTATAGAAAAAGAGGTTTAAACCAGGACTTTTAAAATTAGACATTGAAAGCCACA
>CAXHJY010000330.1:132500-137500 GCA_964016885.1 Eledone cirrhosa | reverse complement strand
TTGTAGTGGTGGTGGTGGTGGTTGTAGTGTTGTTGATAATGGTTGTAGTGGTGGTGGTGGTGGTGGTTGTAGTGGTGTTGATATTGATTGTAGTGATGGTGGTGGTGGTGGTGGTGGTGGTTGTAGTGGTGTTGATAATGGTTGTATTGGTGGTGGTGGTTGTAGTGGTGTTGATAATGGTTGTATTGGTGGTGGTGGTGGTTGTAGTGGTGGTGGTGGTTGTAGTGGAGTTGATATTGATTGTAGTGGTGGTGGTGGTGGTGGTTGTAGTGGTGTTGATAATGGTTGTAGTGGTGGTGGTTGTAGTGTTGTTGATAATAGTTGTATTGGTGGTGGTGATGTTTGTGGGGATAAAGGTGGTGGTGGTGGTGGAGATATTGGTGGTAATGGTGGTGTGGGGATAAGAGTGGTTGGTGAGATAATGGTGGCGGTGGTGGTGATGGGATAATGGTGGAGGTGGTGGTGGTGGTGGTGGCGGTTTGTAATGGTGACGGGATAATGGTAAGGCGGTGCTGGGGATAATGGTGGTAGTGCTTTGTAATGGTGGTGCGATAACGGTGGCGGTGGTGGGGATAATTGGGATGGTGTTGTTTTGTAATGGTGGTGGTGGTGGTTGTAATGGTGCCAGAAGTGACCCACTTGACCACTAATTAACTGGTGTTGGTCATCACTGCCAGGTTTGGCTATCACCACACAGCAACAGCTGCCTCAAGCATGGTGTGTCTGGTTGTATTTAGGGGGATGTGTACATACATACATATATATATATATATATATATATCATCATCATTTTAGTCTGCTATTCCCTGCTTGCAAGGGTGGGATGGGTCCTTTTCAGTACAGCATCTCTTCACTTGTCACGGTCCTTCGTCATCTCCTCCGCGAGCTTCAGCGATCTGAGGTCAGCTCTCACCATCTCCGCCCATGTTTTTCGTGGTATTCCTCCACTGCGTCTTCCTTCTACTGGGATTTCTTGACAATTCTTTACCCAGTGGTCATCCTCCATGTACATCAGATGTCCATACCATCTCAGTCTTCTCTCCCGCACACCACAACTTATCCCTCTTATACACAGTTTCTCTCTCAACACATCACATGTCCATACCTTCTCAGTCTTCTCTCCCACACACTACAACTTATCCCTCTTATACACAGTTTCTCTCTCAACACATCACATGTCCATACCATCTCAGTCTTCTCTCCCACACACCACAACTTATCCCTCTTATACACAGTTTCTCTCTCAACACATCACATGTCCATACCATCTCAGTCTTCTCTCCCACACACCACAACTTATCCCTCTTATACACAGTTTCTCTCTCAACACATCACATGTCCATACCATCTCAGTCTTCTATCCCGCACACCACAACTTATCCCTCTTATACACAGTTTCTCTCTCAACTCGTCTATGCTTGGTCGTTCACACACATTGACATTGCACATCCAACGGAGCATGCTTGCTTCATTTCTCTCCAGCCGTCGCATATCCTCTGCAGTTGCTCCCCATGTCTCACTACCATGCAGCATTGCGCTCCTCACACAGGCATCATATATATATATGAAAAGAGTCAGGACACTGACAGCTGAGCTCTGGCCGTAGCTATCGAAAGGACCAGAGCTGTCAGTGTCCTGACTCTTTTCCTATTACCCACTCTACTACCCTAAGTATTGAGTACTCTGGTGTATTATGGTCCACCATGCTGCACATGTCTCACTACCATGCAGCATCGCACGTCTCACATAGGCATCATATAACCGGCCTTTTGTACGCAGGGAGAAACCCTTCTTTGTCAGCAGAGGAAGCAGCTCCCTAAACTTCTTCCAACCCGTCCTTATTCTAGATACTATGGCCTCGGACCCCCCCCCCCTCCTCCCATGCTAATCTGACCACCTAGGTACCGGAAGCTATCAACCACTTCTATAGAACCTACTTGCATTTGAAAATAATTGTTTCTACTTTAGGCACAAGGCCAGCAATTACCCAGTACATTACTGGTACTTTATTTTATCGACCCCGTAAGGATGAAAGGCAAAGTTAACCTCAGCGGGATTTGAACTCAGATTGTAAAGGGATGTAACTCTGCTAGAAAGCATGGCGTCCGACCCTCTACCGATACTGCCAATTCACCTGCATTTGAAAATAATTGTTTCTACATGAGGCACAAGGCCAGCAATTACCCCCAGTGCATTACTGGTACTTTATTTTATCGACCCCGTAAGGATGAAAGGCAAAGTCAACCTCGGCGGGATTTGAACTCAGATTGTAAAGGGATGTAACTCTGCTAGAAAGCATGGCGTCCGACCCTCTACCGATACTGCCAATTCACCTGCATTTGAAAATAATTGTTTCTACATGAGGCACAAGGCCAGCAATTACCCCCAGTGTATTACTGGTGCTTTATTTTATCGACCCCGTAAGGATGAAAGGCAAAGTTAACCTCGGCGGGATTTGAACTCAGATTGTAAAGGGACGTAACTCTGCTAGAAAGCATGGCGTCCGACCCTCTACCGATACTGCCAATTCACCTGCATTTGAAAATAAAAATAAGTTGACGGAACTAGCATGGGTTTCACTGCTAGGAACGGTTATATCTCAGCGTACTCAATAGGTAATGTTAAATAAACTTCCAGAGTAGACACACAGTTATTCGCTTCAATACAACACATGTAAATGGGTACCTTCAATCTTTACCCGTACTTGAGTTTCGGCCACACTTATTGCAGCAATAGAGTGCACAGCATCTACTGTCTGCATTTATTATGTAACAATGCACAATCGGCACATGCAGCTTCATCAGCGGGGTTTCGCCTAATCAATAACCAATCAATCGACAGAATTCGAGTCCAGTTCGTGTCGGCTATGACTGTACGTGATGCCCAACATGACAGCCAGCACAGTAAAACATTAGTAACTGAAATCCCTACACGTCATCACTATGCTGTCCATATATATATATATATATATATATATATATATATCTTGATGATGATCATCTCGTTTAACGTCCATCTTCCATGCTAGCATGGGTTAGACAGTTTTGTTCCATTTGATGCAGGAATGGTTGGCAGACCATATCTCGCTCGCACGGAAAGCGTCTCTGGTAGATTTTTTTTACAGCTGGATGCCCTTCCTAACACCAACCACATTTACAGTGTGGACTGGGAGCCTTTTTACCGTGTCTCCTACACGGCCACCTTACAGTGTGGACTGGGAGCCTTTTTACCGTGTCTCCTACACGGCCACCTTACAGTGTGGACTGAGAGCCTTTTTACCGTGTCTCCTACATGACCACCTTACACTGTGAACTGGGAGCCTTTTTACTGTGTCTCCTACACGACCACTTTACAGTGTGGACTGGGAGCCTTTTTACCGTGTCTCCTACATGACCACTTTACAGTGTGGACTGGGAGCCTTTTTACCGTGTCTCCTACACGACCACTTTACAGTGTGGACTGGGAGCCTTTTTACTGTGTCTCCTACATGACCACTTTACAGTGTGGACTGGGAGCCTTTTTACCGTGTCTCCTACATGACCACTTTACAGTGTGGACTGGGAGCCTTTTCACTGTGTCTCCTACATGACCACTTTACAGTGTGGACTGGGAGCCTTTTTACCGTGTCTCCTACATGACCACTGAGAGCCTTTTTACTGTGTCTCCTACACGACCACTTTACAGTGTGGACTGGGAGCCTTTTTACCGTGTCTCCTACATGACCACTGAGAGCCTTTTTACTGTGTCTCCTACACGACCACTTTACAGTGTGGACTGGGAGCCTTTTTACCGTGTCTCCTACATGACCACTGAGAGCCTTTTTACTGTGTCTCCTACACGACCACTTTACAGTGTGGACTGGGAGCCTTTTTACCGTGTCTCCTACATGACCACTTTACAGTGTGGACTGGGAGCCTTTTCACTGTGTCTCCTACATGACCACTTTACAGTGTGGACTGGGAGCCTTTTCACTGTGTCTCCTACATGACCACTTTACAGTGTGGACTGGGAGCCTTTTTACTGTGTCTCCTACATGACCACTTTAAGGTGTGGACTGGGAGCCTTTTTACCGTGTCTCCTACATGACCACTTTACAGTGTGGACTGGGAGCCTTTTTACCGTGTCTCCTACACGACCACTTTACAGTGTGGACTGGGAGCCTTTTTACCGTGTCTCCTACATGACCACCTTACAGTGTGGACTGGGAGCCTTTTTACCGTGTCTCCTACATGACCACTTTACAGTGTGGACTGGGAGCCTTTTTACTGTGTCTCCTACATGACCACCTTACAGTGTGGACTGGGAGCCTTTTTACCGTGTCTCCTACATGACCACCTTACAGTGTGGACTGGGAGCCTTTTTACCGTGTCTCCTACATGACCACCTTACAGTGTGGACTGGGAGCCTTTTTACCGTGTCTCCTACACGACCACTTTACAGTGTGGACTGGGAGCCTTTTTACTGTGTCTCCTACATGACCACCTTACAGTGTGGACTGGGAGCCTTTTTACCGTGTCTCCTACATGACCACTTTACAGTGTGGACTGGGAGCCTTTTTACCGTGTCTCCTACATGACCACCTTACAGTGTGGACTGGGAGCCTTATATATATATATATATATATATATATAAGTTTACCCCCGATTCAATCGGGGGTAACCACAGTAAGTAAGGTACTCAATACAAAGCAGAGTATATATATTTAATATAGAAAGGCTTCTACAGGACTAGAACTGTTTCATTCGGGATGATTTCGCTCGAATGAAACAGTTCTAGTCCTGTAGAAGCCTTTCTATATTAAATATGTATATATATATATATATATTTGTTTGTGTATGTGTATGTATATATAATCATGTAAACAAAACGTAATCAGAAATATATAAATGTTTATATATATATAAACACATACACACACATATACATATATACATACACATACGCATACACATACACATATACATATATTTATATATATATAAACACATATACATATACAT
>CAXHJY010000330.1:102500-122500 GCA_964016885.1 Eledone cirrhosa | reverse complement strand
TGGTGGTGGTGGTGTTGGTGGTGGTGGTGGTGTAGGGGGTGGTGATGGATGGGAAGGATGTTAAAGTAGAACTCATTAATAAGGGTGGTAAGGTGGTGTGGTGGTGTGGTGGTGATGGTGTGGTATGGTGGTGGTGGTGGTGGTGGGGTTACAGCTGTCACTGGTGTGTGTGTGGTGGGGGTTGATCGGATGTTGTGGGTGACATTAACGGAGCCAAAACAGATGGATGCTTCAGAAGGGAAGTGAGTTCATTAAGGCACACAACACCCCACCACCTCCAACACACCACCACCACCATCACCACACCACACCCTACCACACTACACAAAACGCCATCACCACTACCAACACCACCAGTACCACCACACAACACCCCACCTCCAACACATCACCACCACACTACACAACCCCACCACCACCCACACCACCAGTAGCACCACACAACACAACACCCCACCTCCAACACCCCACCTCCAACACCCCACCACCACTACCACCAAACCACACTACACTAAAATACATTACACCACACCACATCGTACTACACCACACAATACTATATTCCAACCAAACTGCATCATACATAGTGTATATATATATATAATATAATATATATATACGCATATATTATAGTGTATAATATCATCATCATCATCATCATCGTTTAACGTCCATCTTCCACGCTAGCATGGGTTTGACGGGAGTTGTCCCACTTGAGGCAAGGTTGGTCGGGTGACCGTGTCTCACTCATATAGGACTATCTGGCAGGTTTTCTAGGGCTGGATGCCCTTCCTAACACCAACCACATTTACAGTGTGGAACTGGGAACTTTTTACCGTGTTACCTACATGGCCACATTACAGCGTGGACTGTGTGTTTGTTTGTTGTGACACCTACACGACCACATTACAGCGTGGACTGTGTGTTTGTTTGTTGTGACACCTACACGGCCACATTACAGCGTGGACTGTGTGTTTTTTGTTGTGACACCTACACGACCACATTACAGCGTGGACTGTGTGTTTGTTTGTTGTGACACCTACACGACCACATTACAGCGTGGACTGTGTGTTTTTTGTTGTGACACCTACACGACCACATTACAGCGTGGACTGTGTGTTTGTTTGTTGTGACACCTACACGGCCACATTACAGCGTGGACTGTGTGTTTTTTGTTGTGACACCTACACGGCCACATTACAGCGTGGACTGTGTGTTTTTTGTTGTGACACCTACACGGCCACATTACAGCGTGGACTGTGTGTTTGTTTGTTGTGACACCTACACGACCACATTACAGCGTGGACTGTGTGTTTTTTGTTGTGACACCTACACGGCCACATTACAGCGTGGACTGTGTGTTTTTTGTTGTGACACCTACACGGCCACATTACAGCGTGGACTGTGTGTTTTTTGTTGTGACACCTACACGGCCACATTACAGCGTGGACTGTGTGTTTTTTGTTGTGACACCTACACGGCCACATTACAGCGTGGACTGTGTGTTTTTTTTTGTCATGACACCTACACGATCTCTATCTCAATCACATTATCTCATTTATTTGGATTGGATGTTGTGGTACCAACTTTACAGAGAGAGGGTGGTGTTGGTGGGAGTGGGATATTAGGGTAGGGGTAGTGGATTGGGGTGTATATTTGGTTAAGAGGTGCCTCCTTGACTGTTGGTTTCGCTTTGTACATAGGCAAGGTGGGTCTTCTGTATTACTGCGTAGCGCCAAAGATCTCGGTCCAGTGACATTGTCTTAGAGAGGTGCAAGTGTGTAAGGTCGAAATTTATCAGATATACAAGGAAGGCCAGAGCAATTAACATATGTTAGAGAGGCCATGCAAAGTGAAAATGGCGGTAATAAAGCTATCAGTCACCGGAGCCCCAAAAACGAAGCAAGCTAAACAGGTTAAACTTTATATATATAGGAAAAGAGTCAGGACCCCAACGTCTACCCTACATACGAGTACTCTGGGGTGTTATGGTCCACCTGGTATCTTACCATACCTTTTTTGTTATATATATATATATATATATATATATCATGATCATCATCATCGTTTAAACGTCTATCTTCCACATGGGTTAGACGGGAGCTGTCCCACTTGAGGCAAGATTGGTCAGGTGACTGTGTCTCACTCGTATAGGTGTCACGACAAAAAAAACCAAAAAAACACACAGTCCACGCTGTAATGTGGCCGTGTAGGTAACACGGTAAAAACCTCCCAGTCCACACTGTAAATGTGGTTGGTGTTGGGAAGGGCATCCAGCTGTAGAAAACCTGCCAGACAGTCCACGCTGTAATGTGGCCGTGTAGGCAACACGGCAAAAACCTCCCAGCCCCACACTGTAAATGTGGTTGGTGTTAGGAAGGGCATCCAACTGTAGAAAACCCGCCAGACAGTCCACGCTGTAATGTGGCTGTGTAGGCAACACGGCAAAAACCTCCCAGCCCCACACTGTAAATGTGGTTGGTGTTAGGAAGGGCATCCAGCTGTAGAAAACCCGCCAGACAGTCCTATGCGAGCAAGACAACCACTCTTGCCTCAAGTGGGAAAACTCCCGTCCAAACCCATGCAAGCGTGGAACATGGACGTTAAACGATGATGATGATGATGAGTTGTAACAAAAACAACATGATAGGACTGGGGTCCCTATCATTAAAACACCCAAGAAATCTCCCTTGTAGGAGGCCAGCTAAACCTACATAGGTGTGAGCTGTAACAACATCATAGGACTGGGGTCCCTATCATTAAAACACCCCAGACACCTCCTATGAGATACAACCTTGTAGGAGGCCAGCTAAACCTACATAGGTGTGAGCTGTAACAACATCATAGGACTGGGGTCCCTATCATTAAGACACCCAAGAAACCTCCTATGAGATACAACCCTGTAGGAGGCCAGCTAACCCTACATAGGTGTGAGCTGTAACAACATGATAGGACTGGGGTCCCTCTCATTAAAACACCCAAGAAATCTCCCTTGTAGGAGGCCAGCTAAACCTACATAGGTGTGAACTGTAACAACAACATGATTTGACTGGAGGCAGGCCCTACCATTAACCCTTTAGCATTTAAAACCAGTCGTATCTGGCCAGAATTCTCTCACCTCTTTCTGTTCAAACTTGCCATAACTGGTCACTCATACTGATATTAAGGTATTGTTCTCAAAATAAATGACATCAATATCTCATAGATTCAATATTATGTGAGATATTATGTGAGGTGAAGCCTTTACTGTGAAAATACAATAGTATATATAGAGTAATGTAAATGTTATGTGATATATTATGTGAGGTAAAGCCTTTACTGTGAAAATACAATAGTATATATAGAGTAATGTAAATGTTATGTGAGATATTATGTGAGGTAAAGCCTTTACTGTGAAAATACAATAGTATATATAGAGTAATGTAAATGTTATGTGAGATATTATGTGAGGTAAAGCCTTTACTGTGAAAATACAATAGTATATATAGAGTAATGTAAATGTTATGTGAGATATTATGTAAGGTAAAGCCTTTACTGTGAAAATACAATAGTATATATAGAGTAATGTAAATGTTATGTGAGATATTATGTGAGGTAAAGCCTTTACTGTGAAAATACAATAGTATATATAGAGTAATGTAAATTTTATGTGAGATATTATGTGAGGTAAAGCCTTTACTGTGAAAATATAATAGTATATATAGAGTAATGTAAATGTTATGTGAGATATTATGTGAGGTAAAGCCTTTACTGTGAAAATACAATAGTATATATAGAGTAATGTAAATGTTATGTGAGATATTATGTGAGGTAAAGACTTTACTGTGAAAATACAATAGTATATATAGAGTAATGTAAATGTAATGTGAGGTATTATGTGAGGTAAAGCCTTTACCATGAAAATACAATAGTATATATAGAGTAATGTGACTGTTATGTGAGATATTATGTGAGGTAAAGCCTTTACTGTGAAAATACAATAGTATATATAGAGTAATGTAAATGTTATGTGAGATATTATGTGAGGTAAAGCCTTTACTGTGACAATACAATAGTATATATAGAGTAATGTAAATGTTATGTGATATATTATGTGAGGTAAAGCCTTTACCATGAAAATACAATAGTATATATAGAGTAATGTAAATGCTATGTGAGATATTATGTGAGGTAAAGCCTTTACTGTGAAAATACAATAGTATATATAGAGTAATGTAAATGTTATGTGAGATATTATGTGAGGTAAAGCCTTTACTGTGAAAATACAATAGTATATATAGAGTAATGTAAATGTTATGTGAGATATTATGTAAGGTAAAGCCTTTACTGTGAAAATACAATAGTATATATAGAGTAATGTAAATGTTATGTGAGATATTATGTGAGGTAAAGCCTTTACTGTGAAAATACAATAGTATATATAGAGTAATGTAAATCTTATGTGAGATATTATGTGAGGTAAAGCCTTTACTGTGAAAATATAATAGTATATATAGAGTAATGTAAATGTTATGTGAGATATTATGTGAGGTAAAGCCTTTACTGTGAAAATACAATAGTATATATAGAGTAATGTAAATGTTATGTGAGATATTATGTGAGGTAAAGACTTTACTGTGAAAATACAATAGTATATATAGAGTAATGTAAATGTAATGTGAGGTATTATGTGAGGTAAAGCCTTTACCATGAAAATACAATAGTATATATAGAGTAATGTGACTGTTATGTGAGATATTATGTGAGGTAAAGCCTTTACTGTGAAAATACAATAGTATATATAGAGTAATGTAAATGTTATGTGAGATATTATGTGAGGTAAAGCCTTTACTGTGACAATACAATAGTATATATAGAGTAATGTAAATGTTATGTGATATATTATGTGAGGTAAAGCCTTTACCATGAAAATACAATAGTATATATAGAGTAATGTAAATGCTATGTGAGATATTATGTGAGGTAAAGCCTTTACTGTGAAAATACAATAGTATATATAGAGTAATGTAAATGTTATGTGAGATATTATGTGAGGTAAAGCCTTTACTGTGAAAATACAATAGTATATATAGAGTAATGTAAATGTTATGTGAGATATTATGTGAGGTAAAGCCTTTACTGTGAAAATACAATAGTATATATAGAGTAATGTAAATGTTATGTGAGATATTATGTGAGGTAAAGCCTTTACTGTGAAAATACAATAGTATATATAGAGTAATGTAAATGTTATGTGAGATATTATGTGAGGTAAAGCCTTTACTGTGACAATACAATAGTATATATAGAGTAATGTAAATGTTATGTGAGATATTATGTGAGGTAAAGCCTTTACTGTGAAAATACAATAGTATATATAGAATAATGTAAATGTTATGTGAGATATTATGTGAGGTAAAGCCTTTACTGTGACAATACAATAGTATATATAGAGTAATGTAAATGTTATGTGAGGTATTATGTGAAGTAAAGCCTTTACTGTGACAATACAATAGTATATATAGAGTAATGTAAATGTTATGTGAGATATTATGTGAGGTAAAGCCTTTACTGTGAAAATACAATAGTATATATAGAGTAATGTAAATGTTATGTGAGATATTATGTGAGGTAAAGCCTTTACTGTGAAAATACAATAGTATATATAGAGTAATGAAAATGTTATGTGAGATATTATGTGAGGTAAAGCCTTTACTGTGAAAATACAATAGTATATATAGAATAATGTAAATGTTATGTGAGATATTACGTGAGGTAAAGCCTTTACTGTGACAATACAATAGTATATATAGAGTAATGTAAATGTTATGTGAGGTATTATGTGAAGTAAAGCCTTTACTGTGACAATACAATAGTATATATAGAGTAATGTAAATGTTATGTGAGATATTATGTGAGGTAAAGCCTTTACTGTGAAAATACAATAGTATATATAGAGTAATGTAAATGTTATGTGAGATATTATGTGAGGTAAAGCCTTTACTGTGAAAATACAATAGTATATATAGAGTAATGAAAATGTTATGTGAGATATTATGTGAGGTGAAGCCTTTACTGTGACAATACAATAGTATATATAGAGTAATGTAAATGTTATGTGAGATATTATGTGAGCTAAAGCATTTACTGTGAAAATATAATAGTATATATAGAGTAATGTAAATGTTATGTGAGATATTATGTGAGGTAAAGCCTTTACTGTGAAAATACAATAGTATATATAGAGTAATGTAAATGTTATGTGAGATATTATGTGAGGTAAAGCCTTTACCGTGAAAATACAATAGTATATATAGAGTAATGTAAATGTTATGTGAGATATTATGTGAGGTAAAGCCTTTACTGTGAAAATACAATAGTATATATAGCGTAATGTAAATGTTATGTGAGATATTATGTGAAGTAAAGCCTTTACCATGAAAATACAATAGTATATATAGAGTAATGTAAATGTTATGTGAGATATTATGTGAGGTAAAGCCTTTACTGTGAAAATACAATAGTATATATAGAGCAATGTAAATGTTATGTGAGATATTATGTGAGGTAAAGCCTTTACCGTGAAAATACAATGGTATATATAGAGTAATGTAAATGTTATGTGAGGTATTATGTGAAGTAAAGCCTTTACTGTGAAAATACAATAGTATATATAGAGTAATATAAATACTAAAGGGTTAAAATACCCCCAAAACCTCTTATGAGATACAATAGGTGTGAGCTCTAAATGACATTTTTTTCATTTCATTTCCTAAGAACCTGCTGAGATTAAGAGTCATTCTCTCTGGGACATTTTTACAAATTTTCCCCCAAACCCTCTCTAGACAAATCTGCAGGAGAAAGAACCCCCCTCTCACTCCACTTTCTTCTCTACCCACATATCTTTCATCAGCTACAAAAGTCTGTAGGATATCAGAATGTTGGTGGTGGTGGTGATGATCTGTAGGATATCAGGGTGTTGGTGGCGGTGGTGGGCTGTAGGATATCAGGGTGTTGGTGGCGGTGGTGGGCTGTAGGATATCAGAGTGTTGGTGGTGGTGGTGGTGGTGGTGGTGTTCTGTAAGATATCAGGGTGTTGGTGGTGGTGGTGGTGTTGGTCCATAGGATATCATGGTGGTGGTGGTGTTGGTCTGTAGGATATCCTGGTGTTGGTGGCGGTGGGTGGTGTTGGTCTGTAGGATATCAGGGTGTTGGTGGTGGTGGTGATGATCTGTAGGATATCAGGGTGTTGGTGGCGGTGGTGGGCTGTAGGATATCAGAGTGTTGGTGGTGGTGGTGGTGGTGTTCTGTAAGATATCAGGGTGTTGGTGGTGGTGGTGGTGTTGGTCCATAGGATATCATGGTGTTGGTGGTGGTGGTGGTGTTGGTCTGTAGGATATCATGGTGTTGGTGGTGATGGTGGTGGTGGGCTGTAGGATATCAGGATGGTGGTGATGGTGGTCGTGTTGGTCTGTAGGATATCATGGTGTTGGTGGTGGTGTTGGGCTGTAGGATATCAGGGTGTTGGTGGCGGTGGTGTTGGTCTGTAGGATATCAGGGTGTTGGTGGCGGAGGTGTTGGTCTGTAGGATATCAGGGTGTTGGTGGTGGTGGTGGTGGTGTTGGTCTGTAGGATATCAGGGTGTTGGTGGTGGTGGTGTTCTGTAGGATATCAGGGTGTTGGTGGCTGTGGTGTTGGTCTGTAGGATATCAGGGTGTTGGTGGTGGTGGTGTTGGTCTGTAGGATATCAGGGTGTTGGTGGCGGTGGTGTTGGTCTGTAGGATATCAGGGTGTTGGTGGTAGTGGTGGTGGTCGTCTGTAGGATATCAGGGTGTTGGTGGTGGTGGTCTGTAGGATATCATGGTGTTGGTGGTGGTGGTGGTGTTGGTCTGTAGGATATCAGGGTGGTGGTGATGGTGGTGTTGGTCTGTAGGATATCAGGGTGTTGGTAGTGGTCGTGTTGGTCTGTAGGATATCAGGGTGTTGGTGGTGATGGTGGTGTTGGTCTGTAGGATATCAGGGTGTTGGTGGCGGTGGTGGGCTGTAGGATATCAGAGTGTTGGTGGTGGTGGTAGTGTTGGTCTGTAGGATATCAGGGTGGTGGTGGGTTGTGGTGGGCTGTAAGATATCAGGGTGTTGGTAGTGGTGGTTGTGGTCTGTAGGATATCATGGTGTTGGTGTTGGTCTGTAGGATATCATGGTGTTGGTGGTAGTGGTGTTGGTCTGTAGGATATCATGGTGGTGGTGGTGGTGTTGGTCTGTAGGATATCAGGGTGTTGGTGGTAGTGGTGTTGGTCTGTAGGATATCAGGGTGTTGGTGGTGGTGTTGGTCTGTAGGATATCAGGGTGTTGGTGGTGGTGGTGGTGTTGGTCTGTAGGATATCAGGGTGTTGATGGTAGTGGTGTTGGTCTGTAGGATATCAGGGTGTTGGTGGCGGAGGTGTTGGTCTGTAGGATATCAGGGTGGTGGTGGTAGTGGTGGTGTTGGTCTGTAGGATATCAGGGTGTTGGTGGTGGTGGTGTTCTGTAGGATATCAGGGTGTTGGTGGCGGTGGTGTTGGTCTGTAGGATATCAGGGTGTTGGTGGCGGAGGTGTTGGTCTGTAGGATATCAGGGTGTTGGTGGTGGTGGTGTTCTGTAGGATATCAGGGTGTTGGTGGCGGAGGTGTTGGTCTGTAGGATATCAGGGTGGTGGTGGTAGTGGTGGTGTTGGTCTGTAGGATATCAGGGTGTTGGTGGTGGTGGTGTTCTGTAGGATATCAGGGTGGTGGTGGTGGTGTTGGTCTGTAGGATATCAGGGTGTTGGTGGTGGTGGTGGGCTGTAGGATATCAGGGTGTTGGTGGTGGTGGTGGGCTGTAGGATATCAGGGTGTTGGTGGTGGTGGTGGGCTGTAGGATATCAAAGTGTTGGTGGGCTGTAGGATATCAGGGTGTTGGTGGTGGTGGTGTTGGTCTGTAGGATATCAGGGTGTTGGTGATGGTGGTGGGCTGTAGGATATCATGGTGTTGGTGGTGGTGGTGGGCTGTAGGATATCAGGGTGTTGGTGGTGGTGGTGGGCTGTAGGATATCAGGGTGTTGGTGGTGGTGGTGGGCTGTAGGATATCAGGGTGTTGGTGGGCTGTAGGATATCAGGGTGTTGGTGGTGGTGGTGTTGGTCTGTAGGATATCAGGGTGTTGGTGGTGGTGTTGGTCTGTAGGATATCAGGGTGTTGGTGGTAGTGGTGGGCTGTAGGATATCAGGGTGTTGGTGGTAGTCGTGTTGGTCTGTAGGATATCAGGGTGTTGGTGGTGGTGGTGTTGGTCTGTAGGATATCAGGGTGTTGGTGGTGGTGTTGGTCTGTAGGATATCAGGGTGTTGGTGGTGGTAGTGGTGGTGGTGGTGGGCTGTAGAATATCAGGGTGTTGGTGGCGGTGGGTGGTGGTGGATTGTAGGGTATCAGGGTGTTGTTGGTGGTGGTGGTGGATTGTAGGGTATTAGGGTGTTGGTGGTGGTGGTGGTGGATTGTAGGGTATCAGGGTGATGGTGCTGGGTTGTAGGATATATTGAAACATTACAAAAGCAATGTACACAGGTGAATGAAAGATACGACACGGTTCAGGTATTTTATATTAATTTAAAAAAAGGTGGGTTTAACAATAAACCAGACAATATAAATAAATGGGTGACCTTAAGTGACATTATATAATAATTCATTTTACAGGTCATAACGTTTTTAATACGTTGAGGGCAGTGGGAGAGCAAGATATATTGGTGAGCTTACAAGACACCCTAGAAGGGTTATATTAATTAAAATAGGTGGAGGCATATGACTTAGTAGTTAGAGCATTGGGCTTGCAATCGAAAGGTTGTGAGTTCAATTCTCAGACTGGGTGATGTGTTGTTTCCTTGAGCAAGACACTTATTTCATATTGCTCCAGTTTACTCAGCTGTAGAAATGAGATGATAGGGACTGGGGTCCCTATCATTCCACTGCAAAGTGGTCGTGGAGGTGCCACGGAAAAAAGCACCCAGCACTCACTGTAAATGAGGTTGGTGTTAGGAAGGGCATCCAGCTGTAGAGATCAAGCCAGCATCAGTTCCCGTCCCACCCTTGCAAGCAGGGAAAAGCAGACGTAAAATGATGATGATGATGATGATGACACAATATATAGGTAATAACAAATAATTGTTCCTACTTTAGGCACAAGGCCAGCAATTACCCAGTGCATTACTGGTACTTTATTTTATCGACCCCGTAAGGATAAAAGGCAAAGTCAACCTCCAAATAATGATTTAGTTTTACAGCTCATAAATTGCGCAAAATTGAGGGCAGTAGGAGAGCAAGATATATTGGTGAGCTTACAAGACATCCTAGGAGGGTTATATTAATTAAAATAGGTGGGGGTTACAAATAACACCGACCACACATTAATATATAGGTAATAACAAATAATGATTTAGTTTTACAGCTCATAAATTGCGCAAAATTGAGGGCAGTAGGAGAGCAAGATATATTGGTGAGCTTACAAGACATCCTAGGAGGGTTATATTAATTAAAATAGGTGGGGGTTACAAATAACACCGACCACACATTAATATATAGGTAATAACAAATAATGATTTAGTTTTACAGCTCATAAATTGCGCAAAATTGAGGGCAGTAGGAGAGCAAGATATATTGGTGAGCTTACAAGACATCCTAGGAGGGTTATATTCATTAAAATAGGTGGAGGTTACAAATAACACCGACCACACATTAATATATAGGTAATAACAAATAATGATTTAGTTTTACAGTTCATAAATTGCGCAAAATTGAGGGCAGTAGGAGAGCAAGATATATTGGTGAGCTTACAAGACACCCTAGGAAGGTTATATTAATTTAAATAGGTGGGGTTACAAATAACACTGACCACACATTAATATATAGGTAATAACAAATAATGATTTAGTTTTACAGCTCATAAATTGCGCAAAATTGAGGGCAGCTGGAGAGCAAGATATATTGGTGAGCTTACAAGACATCCTAGGAGGGTTATATTAATTTAAATAGGTGGGGTTACAAATAACACCGACCACACATTAATATATAGGTAATAACAAATAATGATTTAGTTTTACAGCTCATAAATTGCGCAAAATTGAGGGCAGTAGGAGAGCAAGATATATTGGTGAGCTTACAAGACACCCTAGGAGGGTTATATTAATTTAAATAGGTGGGGGTTACAAATAACACCGACCACACATTAATATATAGGTAATAACAAATAATGATTTAGTTTTACAGCTCATAAATTGCGCAAAATTGAGGGCAGTTGGAGAGCAAGATATATTGGTGAGCTTACAAGACACCCTAGAAGGGTTATATTAATTAAAATAGTTGGAGGTTACAAATAACACCGACCACACATTAATATATAGGTAATAACAAATAATGATTTAGTTTTACAGCTCATAAATTGCGCAAAATTGAGGGCAGTAGGAGAGCAAGATATATTGGTGAGCTTACAAGACATCCTAGGAGGGTTATATTAATTAAAATAGGTGGAGGTTACAAATAACACCAACCACACTAATATATAGGTAATAACAAATAATTGTTTCTACTTTTTGGCACAAGGCCAGCAAATTACCCAGTACATTACTGGTACTTTATTTTATCGACCCCGTAAGGATGAAAGGCAAAGTTAACCTCGGCGAGATTTGAACTCAGAGTGTAAAGGGCCGTAACTCTATGCTACAAAGCATGGCGTTTGACGCTCTACCGACACTGCCAACCCATTGCCATATATAGGTAATAATTGTTCCTATATTTGGCACAAGGCCAGCAATTACCCCAGTGCATTACTGGTACTTTATTTTATCGACCCTGTAAGGATGAAAGGCAAAGTTAATCTCGGCGGGATTTGAACTGAGACCATAAAGGGCCGTAACTCTATGCTACAAAGCATGGTGTCCGACCCTCTACTGATACTGCCAATACACCGAGGTCATAAATTGCTCAAAATTTATGGCCATAAAAGAGCAAGATATATTGGTGAGCTTACAAGACACCCTTGGAGGGTTATATTAATAAAAAATGAGTTGGGGTTACTAATAAGGACCACACATTAATATATAGGTGATAATAAATAATGATTTATTTTACCAATAAAGTTCTTAATACATTGAGAGCAGTAGGAGAGAAAAATATATTGGTGAGCTACAAGACACCTAGGGAGGTTTATAATAATAAAAAATGAGATAGGTTTACTAATAACAACCATATATTAACATTAATATATGTATGTTATCATCATCATCATCATCATCAATTAATGTCTATCTTCCATGCTAGCATGGGTTAGACGGGTCCTATTTTGAGGCGAGTTATGTCAGGTGACTATGTCTCGCTCAAATAGCGGTGGTTCTGGCTGGTTTTCTATGGCAGGATGCCCTTCCTAACGTCAACCACATTGAAAGTGTCTGGTGGCTGCTTTTTACGGTATCTTTTACACGACCACTTTACAGTGTGGGCTGGGTGCATTTGGCCGTGTCCTGTATATAATTCTCTCAACTCTTTCTGTTCAAACCGGTTGTAACGGGCCACTCATACTGATATAACGGTATTGTTCTCAAAATAAATAACATCAAAATCTCATAGATTTGATATTATGTGAGATATTATGTGAGGTAAAGCCTTTACCGTGAAAATACAATAGTATATATAGAGTAATGTAAATGTTATGTGAGATATTATGTGAGGTAAAGCCTTTACTGTGACAATACAATAGTATATATAGAGTAATGTAAATGTTATGTGAGATATTATGTGAGGTAAAGCCTTTACAGTGAAAATACAATAGTATATATAGAGTAATGTAAATGTTATGTGAGATATTATGTGAGGTAAAGCCTTTACCGTGAAAATACAATAGTATATATAGAGTAATGTAAATGTTATGTGAGATATTATGTGAGGTAAAGCCTTTACTGTGAAAATACAATAGTATATATAGAGTAATGTAAATGTTATGTGAGATATTATGTGAGGTAAAGCCTTTACTGTGACAATACAATAGTATATATAGAGTAATGTAAATGTTATGTGAGATATTATGTGAGGTAAAGCCTTTACCGTGAAAATACAATAGTATATATAGAGTAATGGCAGTGGTTGTAGTGGTAGCTGTAGTAGCTTCAGTGTGAGTGGTGGTAGTGGTTGTGGTTGTAGTGGTGGCAGTAGTAACTTCAGTGTGAGTGGTGGTAGTGGTTGTGGTTGTAGTGGTGGTGGCAGTGGTTGTAGTGGTTGTAGTTGTGGTTGTAGTGGTGGCAGTGGTTGTAGTTGTGGCTGTAGTAGCTTCAGTGTGAGTGGTGGTAGTGGTTGTGGTTGTAGTGGTGGCAGTGGTGGTTGTAGTTGTGGCTGTAGTAGCTTCAGTGTGAGTGGTTGTGGTTGTAGTAGCTTCAGTGTGAGTGGTGGTTGTGGTGGCGGCAGTGGTGGTTGTAGTTGTGGCTGTAGTAGCTTCAGTGTGAGTGGTGGTTGTGGTGGTGGCAGTGATGGTTGTAGTTGTGGCTGTAGTAGCTTCAGTGTGAGTGGTGGTGGCAGTGGTGGTTGTAGTTGTGGCTGTAGTAGCTTCAGTGTGAATGGTTGTGGTGGTTGTAGTTGTAGTGGTTGTGGTGGCAGTGGTTGTGGTGGTAGCAGTGGTGGTTGTAGTTGTGGCTGTAGTAGCTTCAGTGTGAGTGTTGGTTGTGGTGGTGGCAGTGGTGGTTGTAGTTGTGGCTGTAGTAGCTTCAGTGTGAGTGGTGGTTGTGGTGGTGGCAGTGGTGGTTGTAGTTGTGGCTGTAGTAGCTTCAGTGTGAGTGGTGGTTGTGGTGGTGGTAGTGGTGGCTGTAGTTGTGGCTGTAGTAGCTTCAGTGGTTGTGGTGGCAGTGGTTGTGGTGGTGGCAGTGGTTGTGGTGGTGGCAGTGGTTGTGGTGGTGGCAGTGGTGGTTGTAGTTGTGGCTGTAGTAGCTTCAGTGTGAGTGGTGGTTGTGGTGGTGGCAGTGGTTGTGGTGGTGGCAGTGGTGGTTGTAGTTGTGGTTGTAGTAGCTTCAGTGTGAGTGGTGGTTGTGGTGGTGGCAGTGGTTGTGGTGGTGGCAGTGGTGGTTGTAGTTGTGGCTGTAGTAGCTTCAGTGTGAGTGGTGGTTGTGGTGGTGGCAGTGGTGGTTGTAGTTGTGGTTGTAGTTGTGGCTGTAGTAGCTTCAGTGTGAGTGGTAGTTGTGGTGGTGGCAGTGGTGGTTGTAGTTGTGGCTGTAGTAGCTTCAGTGTGAGTGGTGGTTGTGGTGGTGGCAGTGGTGGTTGTAGTTGTGGCTGTAGTAGTTTCAGTGTGAGTGGTGGTTGTGGTGGTGGCAGTGGTGGTTGTAGTTGTGGCTGTAGTAGCTTCAGTGTGAATGGTTGTGGTGGTTGTGGTTGTAGTGGTGGCAGTGGTTGTGGTGATGGCAGTGGTGGTTGTAGTTGTGGCTGTAGTAGCTTCAGTGTGAGTGGTGGTTGTGGTGGTGGCAGTGGTGGTTGTAGTTGTGGCTGTAGTAGCTTCAGTGTGAATGGTGGTTGTGGTGGTGGTAGTGGTGGTTGTAGTTGTGGCTGTAGTAGCTTTAATGTGAGTGGTGGCAGTGGTGGTGGCAGTGATGGTTGTAGTTGTGGCTGTAGTAGCTTCAGTGTGAGTGGTGGCTGTGGTGGTGGTAGTGGTGGTTGTAGTTGTGGCTGTAGTAGCTTCAGTGGTTTAGTTGTGATCTACACACAGAGTTTTAGCAATCTTTGTTGACCATACAGAGTAGGATTTTTAAGGGCTGGTTGATATCTAAAGGGACCAATAAACAGATAAATAAGGGTTTTTTTTCCTTACCTTCCATAGGGACAAAACAAACTGGTAGAATGTTGTTTTGTAGGAAATAGAACTAATTAATTGTTTCTACTTTAGGCACAAGGCCAGCAATTACCCAGTACATTACTGGTACTTTATTTTATCGACCCCGTAAGGATGAAAGGCAAAGTCAACCTCGGCGGGATTTGAACTCAGATCATAAAGGGCCGTAACTCTTTGCTGCAAAGCATGGCGTCCGACCCTCTACCGATACTGCCATTCCAAACTAATTAATGTCCACACATGTTGCATACAGAGTAGGATTTTTAAGGGCTGGTTGATATCAAAAGGGACCAATAAACAGATAAATAAGGGTTTTTTTCCTTACCTTCCATAGGGACAAAACAAACTAGTAGAATGTTGTATTGTAGGAAATAGAACTAATTAATGTCCACACATGTTTACATGTTGAGGGTGTACTGGAGAATGACTGACTGACTGCTGGGTACCGGCAACAGTAGTGGTGGTGGTGGTGGTAGCGGGGTGATAGTGGTGGTGGTGGTGGTGAGAGTGGTGGTGGTGGTGGTGGTGTTGATAGTGGTGGTGGTGGTGGTGGTAGCGGTGTGATTGTGGTGGTGGTGGTCGTGGAGAGGGTGGTTGTGGTGGTGGTGGTGGTGGTATTGGTGGCGGTAATAGTGGTGGAGGTGGTGGGTGGTGGTAGTAGTAGTAGCAGCAGAAGTAGTAGTAGTAGTTACTTGTCGCTTCATAAAAAACAAATAAAAGAGAGGAAGAAAGTTTATTCCGACATGACACAACGCCCCCTATCTTACTACTACTACTACTACTACTACTACTACTACTACTACTACTACTGCTACTACTACTACTACTACTACTACTACTACTACATATATATATAAATATATACTACTACTATTACTACTACCATATATATATATATATATATATATATATATATATAACGAAGGAAATGTGGTAAGGAACCAGGTGGACCATAACGCACCAGAGTACTCAATACTTAGGGTAGTAGAGTGGGTAATAGGAACGAGTAGGGCCCCGACGGCTGAGCTCAAGCCGTTTCGACGGCTAATTCTGGACTAAAATCTTTTGAGTCCAGAATTAGCCGTCGAAACGGCTTGAGCTCAGCCGTCGGGGTCCTACTAGTTCCTATATATGGACTAGAAATAGCCGTCAAAACGGCTGTAGCTCTGTCGTCGGGGGTCATACCTCTTCCTATTTCCCACTCTACTACCCTAAGTATTGAGTACTCTGGTGCGTTATGGTCCACCTGGTTCCTTACCACATTTCCTTCGTTATATATATATATATATATATATATATATATATATATATATTATATATATATATATACTCTGGTATGCACATGCATGGATAATACAGTAGAGTGTGTGATTCGTGAGAAATCTGGCTTCTATTTCTAGCAGGTTGTCGCATGAGACCACAGTAAGGGCTGTGCGTGTGTAAACATTGTAGATTTCACTGTTGTCAGTTTAACCACGTGTCCACTGCGTCTACCACTACTACTACTGCTACTGCTACTACTATAGTACTACTACTGCTACTACTACTACTACTACTACTACTACTACTATTGCTACTACTACTACTACTACTACTACTACTACTACTACCACCACCACTACCAACGATACCATCACCACCACCACTACTACTACTACTACTACTACTACTACTACTACTACTACTACCACCACCACTACCAACAATACCATCACCACTACCACCACCACCACCACCACCACCACCACTACTACTACTACTACCACCACCACTACCAACAATACCATCACCACCACCACCACTACACCACCACTACCACCACCACCACCACCACCACCACCACTACTACTACTACTACTACTACTACCACCATCACTACCAACAATACCATCACCACCACCACCACTACACCACCGCTACCACCACCACCACCACCACCACCACTACTACTACTACTACTACTACTACTACTACCACCACCACTACCAACAATACCATCACCACCACCACCACTACACTACCACCACCACACCACCACCACCACCACTACCACCACCACCCTAGACCCCCACCACACTATCAATGCCACCCCTGGCCCGCGAATGTGTTTAATCTCCACGTAAACTTCTCACCTTCCCCCTCCCCACCATTTGCCCTTCGTTCACACCACCACCACCACCACCACCACCACCACCACCACCACCATTAGTACCACCACCGCCACCACAACAACCACCACCACCACCACCACCACCACCACCACCACAACCACCATTAGTACCACCACCATCACCACCACTACCACCACCACCATGAGTACCACCACGGCACCACCACCACAACAACAACCACCACTACCACCACCACCACCACCACCACCACCACCATTAGTACCACCACCGCCACCACAACAACCACCACTACCACCACCATCACCACTACCACCGCCACAACAACAACCACCACCACCACCACCACCACCACCATCACCACTACCACCGCCACAACAACAACCACCACCACCACCACCACTACCACCATTAGTACCACCACGGCACCACCATCACCATACAACAACAACCACCACTATAAGCCCTACCCTAAACCCTACCTACACCCGACCCGAGACCCAAGTAGGGCCTCGGACACAATCCTCCCCCATCCCGCCCTCCCCCTCCTCCACACAATCAATGAAACCCCACCCTCCCCTCCGCCGCCGCCCTCTACAAGGGCCACAGGATGTTGTAGCTTCATGTTAGACTTCTCATGTTACCTTCGTCCCTTTACCACCTCCCCCTCCCACCCCCCACACACAGCCCCGCCTACTCCACACCACCCCACCCCGACACCAACACCGCCGCCGCCGCCGCCGCCATTACACGCCATCTAACCGATCCTCAAACATACCAACACTATCATCACCATCATCATCATCACCATCGTCATCATTACCGAACACTACATCACCACCACCACCACCACAAGTATAACACACCACCACCACTATGACACACCACCACCACCATCACCACAATAACCACACAAACACACCACCACCACCACCAACACCACCATCACAACAACCAAACAAACGCACCACCACCACCACCATCACAACAACCACACAAACACACCACCACCACCAACACCACAATAATAACACAAACACACCACCTCCACCACCACCATCACAACAACCACACAAACACACCACCACCACCAACACCACAATAATAACACAAACACACCACCTCCACCACCACCATCACAACAACCACACAAACACACGACCACCACCACCATCACAATAACCACACAAACACACCACCACCACCACCACCATCACAATAACCACACAAACACACCACCACCACCAACACCACCATCACAACAACCAAACAAACGCACCACCACCACCACCACCATCACAATAACCAAACAAACGCACCACCACCACCACCATCACAATAACCACACAAACACACCACCACCACCATCACAATAACCAGACAAACACACCACCACCACCATCACAATAACCACATAAACACACCACCACCACCATCACAATAACAACACAAACACACCACCAGCACCATCACAACAACCACACAAACACACCACCACCACCATCACAACAACCAGACAAACACACCACCACCACCATCACAATAACCACATAAACACACCACCACCACCATCACAATAACAACACAAACACACCACCACCACCATCACAATAACCACACAAACGCACCACCACCACCACCATCACAACAACCACACAAACACACCACCACCACCACCATCACAATAACCACACAAACACACCACCACCACCATCATCACAACAACCAAACAAACACACCACCACCACCATCACAATAACCAGACAAACACACCACCACCACCATCACAATAACCACATAAACACACCACCACCACCATCACAATAACAACACAAACACACCACCACCACCATCACAATAACCAGACAAACACACCACCACCACCATCACAATAACCACATAAACACACCACCACCACCATCACAATAACAACACAAACACACCACCACCACCACCATCACAACAACCACACAAACACACCACCACCACCATCACAACAACCACACAAACACACCACCACCACCATCACCTCTACGAGCACTACCACAACCAAACACGACACACTCTACCACCACTACAATCTCACAACACCACCACCATCGCCATCACAACATACCACCAACACCACCACCACCACCACACAACTAACACCAACATCACCACCACCACCACCACACAACACTGTCACCACCACCAACACCACACCACTGTAACACCACCACTAACACCGTCAACACATAATAAAACGCCACACACCACAAATACCACCCCAACCACCACGAAAAAACAACAACAACACAACACACCACCACCACACAACACTGTCACCACCACTGCACAACACTGTCACCACCACCACCACACAACACTGTCACCACCACCACCACCACACCACTCTAACACCACCACAAACACCGCCAACACATAATAAAACACCACACACCACAAATACCACCCCCAACCACCACGAAAAAACAACAACAACACAACACACCACCACCATACAACACTGTCACCACCACCGCACAACACTGTCACCACCACCACCACACAACACTGTCACCACCACCACCACACTGTCACCACCACCACCACACAACACTGTCACCACCACCGCACAACACTGTCACCACCACTGCACAACACTGTCACCACCACCACCACACAACACTGTCACCACCACCACCACCACACCACCCTAACACCACCACAAACACCGCCAACACATAATAAAACACCACACACCACAAATACCACCCCAACCACCACGAAAAAAAACAACAACAACACAACACACCACCACCGCCACCACAATACACTAGTCCCACCCCAACCTAGATTACCACGACCCCCTCCTCCATCCGTTCACTAAAAAGAGGATGTTTGACAATGTCATGTATGTAGAAACTTATTCTGTGTCTTCCTTTGTTGTATATATAGTCACACACTGGGTGTCTATTGTTGTCTATATATATAAACAAACATACATACATACATATATATATATACATATAAATATATATATGATG
>CAXHJY010000330.1:92500-95000 GCA_964016885.1 Eledone cirrhosa | reverse complement strand
AACCATATGTTAAGTTAATGTCTTTATAATGAAATAATTAATGATTTTAATAAATCCCTCATAATTCATTATCAATTAATTCATTATCAATTAATTGAAATTTAGAGACATGGCCACGAAATTTTTTTTCAAAAATATCGTTTATAAAGAATGTAGTAAACTATGATTTCATCCTTACGGGGTCGAAAAAATAAAGTACCAGTAATACACTGGCGTAATTACTGGCCTTGTGCCAAAAGTATAAACAATTATTTGGATGTGGTAGAAATGGGTTGGGGGTTTTTAAAAGATCGTTATGTGAAAGCATTTGTGAAACCATACCATGGCGTCTGTTGACTTCTAATACCAAATACTAGGTACCACGTCAACCTTAATTATCATTGAGAGCCGGAAGTATTTTATATATATATACTAGCTGAATTACCCGGCGTTGCCCGGGTTATTGTTGTTCTTATTCAGATTAGTAAACAATAAATATGAAGATATGTTTTTTTTTTCTTCTCATTATTATTTCAAAATATCTATATTTTATAATATTATATTTTTTTAATCCAAATGAAAATAAAAATTACATGGTGACACTCCCGGGGTCTAATACAACATTTCATTTGATTTGGTCCATCCGTTTGAGAATGCATAGAACACAGACAGACAGACAGACAGACAGACAGACAGAGAGGCAGAGAGAGAGGCAGAGAGACAAAGGATTTTATATAAAATAATAATGAAATTATTGTGTAAAGTGCTCAGGTGCACTACAACTCGTCAATATAGTACATAGAGTAATACACAAATGTCAGGGAAGTACATGTGTGTATGTGTTAGCTGTTCTGTTGGCGGATCTCGGGAAGCATGGAGGCCTTAAAGGATGCAGTGTCTCGACAGCTAACAACTGATGCAGGTAGTTTGTTTCATGGAGGTTTTAAAGGATGCAGTGTCTCGACAGCTAACAACTGATGCAGGTAGTTTGTTCCATGGAGGCCTTAAAGGATGCAGTGTCTCAACAGCTAACAACTGATGCTGGTAGTTTGTTCCATGGAGGTTTTAAAGGATGCAGTGTTTCGACAGCTAACAACTGATGCTGGTAGTTTGTTTCATGGAGGTTTTAAAGGATGCAGTGTCTCGACAGCTAACAACTGATGCAGGTAGTCTGTTCCATGGAGGCCTTAAAGGATGCAGTGTCTCGACAGCTAACAACTGATGTAGGTAGTTTGTTCCATGTAGGCCTTAAAGGATGCAGTGTCTCGACAGCTAACAACTGATGCAGGTAGTTTGTTCCATGCTTCAGCAACTCTGAGCGTGAAAAAATGTTTCCGAAAGTCATGGGAACTGTGCTGTTTTCTTACTTTGTGCGCATGTCCACGTGTGTTAGACACATGGAAATCGAAAAGGCACTCAGGGTTGTTGTTGGCAACATGGTTAACAATTTTGTATATAGAGAGATAAGCAATTAAAACCTAGGATCAATAAATGTCACAGCACAAAACATGTCGACCGACGCTCTACCGACACTGCCAACCCAAGACATATTGATGGCAGTAATAATAATGTTTAGTATAGGCACAAGGCCAGCAATTTGGGGGGAGGGGAAAGTCAATTAAATCAACCTCAGTAGATTACTGGTACTTTATTTTATCGACCTCGTAAGGATGAAAGGCAAAGCTAACTTCAGCGGGATTTGAACTCAGACCGTAAAGGGACATAACACTATGCTGCAAAGCATTGCGTCCGACCCTCCCTCTACCGATACTGCCTACCCACCACACTATCATGGCAGAAATAATTGTTTCTAATTTAAGCACAAGGCCAGCAATTACCCCAGTACATTACTGGTATTTTATTTTATCAACATCGTAAGGATGAAAGGCAAAGTTAACCTCGGCGGGAATTGAACACAGACTGTAAAGGGCCGTAACTCTATGCTGCAAAGCATGGCGCCCGACCCTCTACCGATACTGTCAATATGATTTCTAGTATAGGCACAAGGTCAGTAATTTGGGGATAGGGGAAAGTCGATTAATCGACCCCAGTACATTACTGGTACTTTATTTTATCAACCCTGTAAGGATGAAAGGCAAAGTTAACCTCGGATGTATTTGAACTCTGGCCGTAAAGGGCCGCAACTCTATGCTGCAAAGCATGGCGTCTGACGCTCTACTGATACTGCCAATTGTTTCTGCTTTAGGCACAAGGCCAGCAATTACCCCAGTCCATTACTGGTACTTTATTTTATCGACCCCCCCCCTAAGGATGAAAGGCAAAGCTAACTCAGACTGTAAAGGGACATAACACTATGCTGCAAAGCATGACATCCATCCAACCCTCTATTGATTGCTGCCAACCTACCACCTTATAATGGCAGAAATAATTGTTTTTACATGAGGCACAAGGCCAGCAATTACCCCAGTGTATTACTGGTGCTTTATTTTATCGACCCCCCCCCTAAGGATGAAAGGCAAAGCTAACTCAGACTGTAAAGGGACATAACACTATGCTGCAA
>CAXHJY010000330.1:67500-70000 GCA_964016885.1 Eledone cirrhosa | reverse complement strand
CAGAATAGCTGGCCACTCACAGTAAAGTGACCAGTGAAAAAACTTGGTACATCTACATATGTATACGTGTGTGTATTCATATACATACTAGTATTTCAGTATACATATATGGATGTACATCTTTAACTTAATTGTTTAAGCGTCAGTCATACAAAAGTGAGTTACAAATGAAACAAAATTTAATTTCGTTTCGTTATTTGTTTTTATCGTCTCCGTTGAACCGGTACTTACTCACACTCTATGCAAATTAGTATGCCCACTACTAATTTTCATAGAAAAAGCATATAACGATATGTGCTTTTACGATTCTCTAGAGAGGCCGGAAGATAGGTAAATATTGCTGATGAGTTGTAACAACAACGAAACTAGTTCAATATTCCTTGTCTGGCTTTCTGGAGAATAGAGGAAAGGTGTTTCCTCAAAAACCAGTATGACTCTAAAAACCGGTTTGTCTGTGTGTTTACATACAGAATAGCTGGCCACTCACAGTAAAGTGACCAGTGAAAAAACTTGGTACATCTACATATGTATACGTGTGTGTATTCATATACATACTAGTATTTCAGTATACATATATGGATGTACATCTTTAACTTAATTGTTTAAGCGTCAGTCATACAAAAGTGAGTTACAAATGAAACAAAATTTAATTTCGTTTCGTTATTTGTTTTTATCGTCTCCGTTGAACCGGTACTTACTCACACTCTATGCAAATTAGTATGCCCACTACTAATTTTCATAGAAAAAGCATATAACGATATGTGCTTTTACGATTCTCTAGAGAGGCCGGAAGATAGGTAAATATTGCTGATGAGTTGTAACAACAACGAAACTAGTTCAATATTCCTTGTCTGGCTTTCTGGAGAATAGAGGAAAGGTGTTTCCTCAAAAACCAGTATGACTCTAAAAACCGGTTTGTCTGTGTGTTTACATACAGAATAGCTGGCCACTCACAGTAAAGTGACCAGTGAAAAAACTTGGTACATCTACATATGTATACGTGTGTGTATTCATATACATACTAGTATTTCAGTATACATATATGGATGTACATCTTTAACTTAATTGTTTAAGCGTCAGTCATACAAAAGTGAGTTACAAATGAAACAAAATTTAATTTCGTTTCGTTATTTGTTTTTATCGTCTCCGTTGAACCGGTACTTACTCACACTCTATGCAAATTAGTATGCCCACTACTAATTTTCATAGAAAAAGCATATAACGATATGTGCTTTTACGATTCTCTAGAGAGGCCGGAAGATAGGTAAATATTGCTGATGAGTTGTAACAACAACGAAACTAGTTCAATATTCCTTGTCTGGCTTTCTGGAGAATAGAGGAAAGGTGTTTCCTCAAAAACCAGTATGACTCTAAAAACCGGTTTGTCTGTGTGTTTACATACAGAATAGCTGGCCACTCACAGTAAAGTGACCAGTGAAAAAACTTGGTACATCTACATATGTATACGTGTGTGTATTCATATACATACTAGTATTTCAGTATACATATATGGATGTACATCTTTAACTTAATTGTTTAAGCGTCAGTCATACAAAAGTGAGTTACAAATGAAACAAAATTTAATTTCGTTTCGTTATTTGTTTTTATCGTCTCCGTTGAACCGGTACTTACTCACACTCTATGCAAATTAGTATGCCCACTACTAATTTTCATAGAAAAAGCATATAACGATATGTGCTTTTACGATTCTCTAGAGAGGCCGGAAGATAGGTAAATATTGCTGATGAGTTGTAACAACAACGAAACTAGTTCAATATTCCTTGTCTGGCTTTCTGGAGAATAGAGGAAAGGTGTTTCCTCAAAAACCAGTATGACTCTAAAAACCGGTTTGTCTGTGTGTTTACATACAGAATAGCTGGCCACTCACAGTAAAGTGACCAGTGAAAAAACTTGGTACATCTACATATGTATACGTGTGTGTATTCATATACATACTAGTATTTCAGTATACATATATGGATGTACATCTTTAACTTAATTGTTTAATATAAATTAATATATATGATAAACACTAATACAATCATACAAGTGTTTGTATTGCAAATGACCAAGTTAGCTAGATTGAAAAATACTAATTAGATTAATACAGTTTGCCTGTCTCGATTTAAAATAATAAATCAATAAAAACAAACCCATATTGGCAATAGCCGTGGTACTTGGACAAATTTCAATTTCAAAATCCAAACCTGTTCCGTAGATAAGTTTAAACTTCAAGATAGATTTAGGGGACGGGCGGGATGGAATTGGAAAATATGTCTTTAGATAAAAATAACAGGTCCATTCATGTTAACATCTCTTGGATTTTGTTTTGGTAAAGATGAGGTTGGGGAGGTGCACAGATGATTGGATGCATGTAGGGGGTGAGAGGCTGGAGGAAGCGTTTGCGAGTGGAATGGAGCTGGCGGGGAAAAGATTTGAGATTGGACATGTTGAGGGTACTAGGGTGGGAGTGAAAAATAGACGGGTGAGAAGAAGAAGG
>CAXHJY010000330.1:57500-62500 GCA_964016885.1 Eledone cirrhosa | reverse complement strand
CCACCACCACCACCACCACCACCATCACCACCACCACCACCACCACCACCGCCACCACCACCAACACCACCACCACCACCACTGTCACCACCACCACCACCACCACCACCACCAACAACCACCATCACCATCACCACCAACACTACCACCACCACCACTGTCACCATCACCACCACAACCAACACTACCACCACTGTCATCACCACCACCACCACCACCACCACCACCACCACTACCACCACCACTACCACCCCACCACCACTGTCACCACCACCACGCCACCACCACCACCACCACCACCACTACCACCCCACCACCACTGTCACCACCACCACCACCACCACCACCACCACCATCACCACCACCACCACCACCACCACTGTCACCACCACCGTCACCACCACCACCACCACTGTCACCACCACTGTCACCCCCCCCCCCCCACCACCAGTATTGTTATTACTTAGGTTACTATTTTTCTTCTTTAAAACTTCCATCCTACTTTCACTTTCAAAGTAAAGATAAAAGTTTAAAAACCAAAACAAATATAATACTGAAGAGAATTTAAATTGTATTTCACGTTGCCTTATCTCTCTAACTCATCTCTCCCTCTCTCTCTTCCTTATCTCCTCTCACCCCACCTCACACCCTCCTTCATCTCCTTACACACACACACACACTCTCTCTCTCTCTCTCTCTCTCTCTCTCTCTCTCTCTCTCTCTCTAACTCATCTCTCTCTCTCTCTCTAACTCATCTCTCTCTCTCTCCAGCTCATCTCTCTCTAACTCATCTCTCTCTCTCTCTAGCTCATCTCTCTCTCTCTCTAACTCATCTCTCTCTTTCTCTAACTCATCTCTCTCTCTCTCTCTCTCTAACTCATCTCTCTCTCTCTCTCTCTCTCTAACTCATCTCTCCCTCTCTCTCTAACTCATCTCTCTCTCTCTCTCTCTCTCTCTAACTCATCTCTCCCTCTCTCTCTAACTCATCTCTCTCTCTCTTCCTTATCTCCTCTCTCTCTCTCTCTCTCTCTAACTCATCTCTCTCTCTCTCTCTTCCTTATCTCCTCTCTCTCTCTAACTCATCTCCTCTCTCTCTCTAACTCATCTCTCCCTCTCTCTTCCTTATCTCCTCTCACCCCATCTCACACCCTCTTTCATCTCCTTACACACACACACACTCTCTCTCTCTCTCTCTCTCTCTGTTCCTCATATCTTCCAACTCCCTCTCTCTTCCTTATCTCCTCTCACCCCACCTCACATCCTCTTTCATCTCCTTACACACTCTCTCTCTCTCTCTCTCTGTTCCTCATCTTCCAACTCCATCTCTCTTCCTTATCTCCTCTCACCCCATCTCACACCCTCTTTCATCTCCTTACACACACACACACTCTCTCTCTCTCTCTCTCTCTGTTCCTCATATCTTCCAACTCCCTCTCTCTTCCTTATCTCCTCTCACCCCACCTCACACCCTCTTTCATCTCCTTACTCTCTCTCTCTCTCTCTCTCTGTTCCTCATATCTTCCAACTCCCTCTCTCTTCCTTATCTCCTCTCACCCCACCTCACACCCTCTTTCATCTCCTTACACTCTCTCTTTCTCTCTCTCTCTCTCTCTCTCTCTGTTCCTCATATCTTCCAACTCCCTCTCTCTTCCTTGTCTCCTCTCACCCCACCCTCTCTCTCTTCCTTACCTCCTCCCACACTCTCTCTCTCTTCGTTGCCTCCTTCCACCCCACCCAAGCTCGCTTTCGTCACCTCCCACCCTCTCTATCTTCGTTATCTCACTTCACCGCCCCTCTCCTCTCTAACTCATCTCTCTCTTCCTTATCTCCTCCCACCCCCACTCCAAGCTCTCCTCCCACCCCACCTCACCCCTCTTTCATCTTCTCCCCTCTCCCACCTCCCCCCACTTTAATCTTCAAGCTTTGCCCTCTACTTCTCTCTCTCTCCCTTCCAACCCTCTCCTCCCCCAACACACACACACAAACATACATACACACACACACACACACACACATACATACACATACACACACAAACATACACACATACACATCCACACACATACATACACATCCACACACATATATATACACATCCACACACACACATATATATACACATCCACACACACATACACATCCACACATACACACACACACATATATACACATCCACACACACATACATACACATACACACATACATATGCACACACACACGCACACATACATACACATCCACACAGACACACATATATACACATCCACACACACACACATACACACACATATATACACATCCACACATCCACACACACACACACATATATACACATCCACACACACACACACACATATACACATCCACACACACACACATATATACACATCCACACACACATATATACACACATACATACACATACACACATCCACACACATACATATATACACACACACACTCACACATCCACATCCACACACACATACGTACACATCCACACACACACACACACATACACATCCACACACACACACACACACAGTCATCCCCTTTTTTTACATCCTATTGTTCCTATCTGAGGTTTCTTTCTTTGCCTTTTTCTGAGAGGATCAGATCTGAATGTGGCGGAGAATGGCGGAGAATGGCGGAGTGTGACGGAGTGTGGCGGAGTGTGGCGGAGAATGGCGGAGTGTGGCGGGGGTGGGTGGTGGTGGTGATGGTATTTTTCTGTTGTCATTCCATCAGAATCCAAGTGTTCCCTGTTGCTGCTGCTACTACTACTATTACCACCACCACCACCACCACTACTACTACTACTACTACTACTACTACTACTACTACTACTACTACCACCACTACTACTACCGCTACTACTACTACTACTACTAGTACTACTACTACTACTACTACTACTACTACTACTACCACTACTACTACTACTACTGGTACTAGTACTATACTACTACTACTACCACCACTACTACTGCTACTGCTACTACTACAACTACCATTACTACTACTACTACCACCACAACTACCATTACTACTACTACTACTACTACCACCACTACTACTGGTACTAGTACTATACTACTACTACTACTACTACTACTACCACCACTACTACTGGTACTACTACTACTACTACTACAACTACCATTACTACCACTACTACTACTACTACTACTACTACTACTACTACTACCACCACCACCACTACTACCACCACAACTACAATTACTACTACTACTACTACTACCACTACCACTACTACTACTACCACTACTACCAGTCGCCATGGCAACAAAAACCACCAGCTTCAGTTAGTTACAATATTGCTAGAAGCAAGGGATAATTTGGAGCCGAAAGAATTGTGTGCAACACACACACACATATATATACATACACACACACACACACACAATCATACTATACATACATACACACACATACCCCCCACATATATACATATACCAACACACAAATATATACACATACTCACCCCCCCCTCATATATACATATACCAACACACAAATATATACACATACTCACACACACACACAAACACACACACATACCCCCCACATATATACATATACCAACACACAAATATATACACATACTCACACACACACACCCCACATATATACATATACCAACACACAAATATATACACATACTCACACACACACAAACACAACCATACAGACACAAACACAACCATACACACACAAACACAACCATACACACACAAACACAACCATACACACACAAATACACACACACACACACACACAAATATATATACAATCCTACACACATCCCCAATAATAAAACCCAGTAAAAAAACCCAAAATATATAAATAAAAGATGTCATCTGTTAATTAATTTTTCTTATGTTTTTTTTAAGACGCTTTTGTTATGTTTTTCATGTTGTTATTGTATCATTATGTTTTTTATATTGTCTTTCGTTTTCTCCCTAAATTAGTTCTTTTGTTAATTATTCTTTGTTAACTGTGTGTTGTTATTGTTTTGTTATGTCTTGTTATATTGATTTATTATTGATTTAACTTTGCCTTTCATCCTTACAGGGTCGATAAAATGAAGTACCAGTAATGCACTGGTGTAATTGCTGGCCTTGTGCCAATAGTAGAAACAATTATGGAACGACTCCTCTTCAAATTCTTGTGGAGAGGACAATTTCCGTTGGTGAGGCGGTCCATCTGCTGCCAGCACCCTCTACGCGGAGGGGCTGGGCATGCTGTGGCTAATGATGAGCAGACATGCGCTGAGGCTGCGACATCTCCAGATATTCTGCCTAAACAGTGAACAGGTGTGGTCGCCGTTTATCAGACGGGCCTTTTCTTTGACGCAGCTCGTTTCTTTGACTGAGCTGCAGTCCTGGGTCAAGAAGAGACCGAGACTGGGTGACTGGCACCTGGGATGTTGCCAGGCACTCACTGCCCTCTACCAAGCAGGCAATGCGATCAGTGGAACTTCCACTCTCGAGTTCTATAGAGGATTAGTGGTGGGCAAGTGCGATGACGCACTCGGAGAAGCTTTGGGCCTCGACGAAGTCGTACTGACCAGTTTGTTCCGGAGGACTTCGGAGCCGGGGACGATGGACAATTTCCAGAAATCCCTCGCTTGGCAGTGCTACTGGGGGGCACTGCAGGTTCGGGATAAACTCTACAGGCACGGAAGTGCTGCCAGACGGACCTGCCCAAGATGCGCACAGAACGACGAAACCGTTCTGCACGCATCTGTCCAATGTCCGTGCATTACTGACTTGTGGAGTTATGTCGAACAGCTACTGTCGCGTGTAGAACGGATCCGGCTATCGGCCGAGTCCATAGTGAAGATCGACCCGTCGCCTTCCTATGGTCAGGAAGGGCAGGTAATTTTCCTCTGTCTGGTGGCCATTGTGAAAGAGGTTATATGGTGGACCAGATAGAAAGGACTGAAGACAGACACTTTTCTCTTCAGCCAATCCCT
>CAXHJY010000330.1:37500-42500 GCA_964016885.1 Eledone cirrhosa | reverse complement strand
TGGTGATAGAGAGATGGTGGTGGTGGTGGTGGTGATAGAGAGATGGTGGTGGTGGTGGTGGTGA
Organism: Eledone cirrhosa; assembly: GCA_964016885.1. Lineage (NCBI taxonomy): Eukaryota > Metazoa > Mollusca > Cephalopoda > Octopoda > Eledonidae > Eledone > Eledone cirrhosa. Next base: position 42,436 of record CAXHJY010000330.1, on the reverse strand, counting down.
TAGAGAGATGTGGTGGTGGTGGTGGTGATAGAGAGATGTGGTGTTGGTGGTGGTGATAGAGAGATGGTGGAGGCGGTGGTGGTGGTGGTGGTGGGGGTGGTGGTGATAGAGAGATGGTGGTGGTGGTGATAGAGAGATGTGGTGGTGGTGGTGGTGGGGGTGGTGGTGATAGAGAGATGGTGGAGGCGGCGGTGGTGGTGGTGGTGGTGGTGGTGGTGGTGATAGAGAGATGGTGATGGTGGTGGTGGTGATAGAGAGATGGTGGTGGTGGTGGTGGTGATAGAGAGATGGTGGTGGTGGTGGTGGTGATAGAGAGATGTGGTGGTGGTGATAGAGAGATGTGGTGGTGGTGGTGGTGATAGAGAGATGTGGTGGTGGTGGTGGTGATAGAGAGATGGTGGAGGCGGTGGTGGTGGTGGTGGTGGGGGTGGTGGTGATAGAGAGATGGTGGTGGTGGTGATAGAGAGATGTGGTGGTGGTGGTGGTGGTGGGGGTGGGGGTGATAGAGAGATGGTGGTGGTGGTGATAGAGAGATGTGGTGGTGGTGGTGGTGATAGAGAGATGGCGGTGGTGGTGGTGATAGAGAGATGGTGGAGGCGGTGGTGGTGGTGGTGGTGGTGGTGGTGATAGAGAGATGGTGGTGGTGGTGGTGGTGATAGAGAGATGGTGGAGGCGGTGGTGGTGGTGGTGGAGGTGGTGGTGATAGAGAGATGGTGGTGGTGGTGATAGAGAGATGTGGTGGTGGTGGTGGTGATAGAGAGATGGCGGTGGTGGTGGTGATAGAGAGATGTGGTGGTGGTGGTGGTGGTGATAGAGAGATGTGGTGGTGATAGAGAGATGGTGATGGTGGAGGCGGTGTTGATAGAGAGATGGTGGTGGTGGTGGTGGGGATAGAGAGATGGTGGTGGTGGTGGAGGTGGTGATAGAGAGAGAGGGTGGTGGTGGTGGTGGTGGTGGTGATAGAGAGAGGGTGATGGTGGTGGTGGTGGTGGTGATAGAGGGGTGGTGGGAGGGGGGGGGGGTAGAGAGAGGGTGGTGGTGGTGGTGATAGAGAGATGGTGATGGTGGTGGTGGTGGTGGTGATAGAGAGGTGGTGGGAGGGGGGGGGGGTAGAGAGAGGGTGGTGGTGGTGATAGAGTGATGTTGGTGGTGGTGGTGGTGGTGATAGAGAGATGGTGGTGGTGGTGGTGGTGGTGATAGAGAGATGGTGATGGTGGTGGTGATAGAGAGATGGTGGTGGTGGTGGGGATATAGATAGGGTGATGATGGTGGTGGTGATAGAGAGAAGGTGGTGGTGGGGATAGAGAGAGGGTGATGGTGGTGGCGGTGGTGGTGATAGAGAGATGGTGGAGGCGGTGGTGGTGGTGATAGAGAGATGTTGGTGGTGGTGGTGGTGGTGATAGAGAGATGGTGGTGGTGGTGGTGGTGGTGGTGATAGAGAGGGTGGTGGTGGTGGTGGTGGTGATAGAGAGAGATAGAGTGATGGTGGTGGTGAGAGTGAGATCGTGGTGGTGGTGGTGGTGGTGGTGGTGGTAGAGAGAGATAGTGATAGAGTGATGGTGGTGGTGGTAGAGAGAGAGTGGTGATGGTGGTGGTGGTGGTGGAGAAAGTTGTGGTGGTGGTGGTGGAGAGAGGGAGAGAGAGAGTGGTGGTGGTGGTGGTGGTGGTGTAGATAGAGTGGTGGTGGTGGTGGTGGTGGTGATAGAGAGATGGTGATGGAGGTGGTGGTGGTAGAGAGGAGAGAGTGATGGTTGGTGGTGGTGGTGGTGGAGAGAGAGGGAGTGAGAGATGGTGGGGGTGGGGGTGTAGGTGGTGGTTATGTTGTTGGCGGCGGCGGCGGTGGTGGTGATGTTGATGGTAGTGGTGGTGGTGGTGGTGGTGGTGGTGGTGGTGGTGGTGGTGGTGGTGGTGGTGGTGGTGGTGATAGATGAATGAGAGAAAGAGAGAGGGAAAAAGAAAGAGAGGGGGAGGGTGAAGGAGTGAAAGTCAAAGCAGGAGGGGTGGGGGAGACGGTGGAGGAGGTACATAAATGAGAAAAGGTGGGAGGGGAAGGGGAGGTAGAACATGAATGAGCGATAGAGGGAGGGGAAGTGAGGGTGGAGGTGTTAGTGGATGAATGAAAGGGGGATGAGGGAGTCGGGTGGGTTAGGTAGGAGAGGGAAGGGGAGAAAGAGAGAGGGTAGAAGAATGAATTAGGGAGAGAAAGGTAGCGAGGAAGAGAGAGAGAGAGAGGTGAGAGAGGGAGAGAGGGTTACAGAGGCAGGAGGAAAAACGCCTGTAGAATGTATATTGTTGTTGTTGTTGCTGGTGGTGGTGGTGGTGGTTGTGATGATGATGGTGATGGTGGTGGTTGTGATGATGATGATGGTGGTGGTGGTGGTATTGGTGGTGGTGGCGTTGTTGTTGTTGGTGGTGATGGTGCTTGTGATAGTATTGGTGGTGGTGGTGGCGGTAGCGTTGTTGCTGTTGTTGTTGGTGGTGGTGGTGGTGATGTTGGTGATGATGGTGTTGGTGTTGGTGGTGATGTTGGTGATGATGGTGGTGGTGGTGGTGGTGATGGTGGTAGTGGTGTTGGCGGTGATAGGGTGTTGGTGGTGATGGTGGTGGAGGTGGTGGTGTTAGTGCTGGTGATGGTGGTGGTGATGGTGTTGGTGTTGGTGCTGGTGGTGGTGTTGGTGATGATGGTGGTGGAGGTGGTGGTGTTAGTGCTGGTGATGTTGGTGATGATGGTGTTGGTGTTGGTGCTGGTGATGGTGGTGGTGTTGGTGGTGATGGTGTTGGTGGTGGTGTTGGTGATGATGGTGGTGGTGGTGGTGATGATGGTGGTGTTGGTGTTAGAGCTGGTGATGGTGGTGGTGTTGGTGGTGGAGGTGGTGGTGGTGGTAGTGGTGATATTGGTGATGGTGGTGATGATGGTGTTGGTGTTGGTGATGGTGGTGTTGGTGTTAGTACTGGTGATGGTGGTGGTGTTGGTGGTGATGGTGGAGGTGGTGGTGTTGGTGGTGTTGGTGATGATGGTGATGGTGTTGGTGGTGATGGTGGTGGTGTTGGTGATGATGGTGGTGGTGTTGGTGATGATGATGGTGGAGGTGGTGGTGGTGGTGATGATGATGGTGGAGGTGGTGGTGTTGGTGGTGGTGGTGGTGGTGGTGTTGTTGGTTGCTTTCATGTTGTTGTTGTTGTTGTTGTTGTTGGTGTTGAGATCCGGTGTTACTGTCGTTTAAGTGGCGGAAGATGTGACATGGCGACTGTAAGAGGTTGATGTCATCACCATCACCATCACCACCACCACCACCATCACCATCACCACCACCATTATCATAATCATCATCACCATCATCATCATCATCTTAAGTAACATCATCGCCATCATCATCACCATCACGATCATTATTACCGTCACCACAATCATCACCATCGCCATCATCACCATCATCACCATCACCATCTTCACCATCACCATCATATCATCATCACCACCATGCTTTGCAGCATAGAGTTACGGCCCTTTACGGACTGAGTTCAAATCCCGTCGAGGTTAACTTTGCCTTTCATCCTTACGGGGTCGATTGAATAAAGTACCAGTAATGCACTGGGATAATTGCTGGCCTTGTGCCAATAGTAGAAACAATTATTTATATTTGGCAGTATCAGTAGAGCGTCGGACACCATGCTTTGCAGCATAGAGTTACGGCCCTTTACGATCTGAGTTCAAATCCCGCCGAGGTTATCTTTGCCTTTCATCCTTACCGGGTCGATTAAATAAAGTACCAGTAATGTACTGGGGTTGATTTAATAAACTTTCCCCTCTCTTTCAAAATCGCTGGCCTTGTGCCTTTACTAGAAATCATTGAGGATTGGCAGTAGAATCAGTAAAGGGTCAGACGCCATGCTTTGCAGCACTGAGTTATGTCCCTTTACGGACTGAGTTCAAATCCCGCCGAGGTTAACTTTATCTTTCATCCTTACGGGGTCGATAAAATAAAGTACCAGTCACACACTGGTGTCGATTTAATCGACTTTTCCCTACCCCGAAATGGCTGGCCTTGTGCCTATATAAGAAACCAGACAGTATCGGCAATGAGTCGTACGCCACGCTTTGAAGCATAGAGTTACGTCCCTTTATAATCTGAGTTCAAATCTCGCTGAGGTTAACTTTGCCTTTCATCCTTACGGGGTCGATAAAATAAAGTACCAGTAATGCACTTGGATAATTTGCTGGCCTTGTGCCTAAAATAGAAACAATTATTGTTCGGTAGATTGCAAGTATCGGTAGAGGGTCGGACGCCATGTTTTGCAGCAAAGAGTTACGGCCCTTGCCATTCTGAGTTCAAATCCCGCCAAGGTAAACTTTGCCTTTCATCCTTACGAGGTCGATAAAATAAAGTACCAGTAATGCACTGGGGGTTATTACTGGCCTTGTGCCTGCCAAAAGTAGAAATATTTATTGTTGTTGTTGTTAATATGGCTCTCCCCCGCATTTCTATGTTGTTGTCGTTGTTGTTGTTGTTGTTGTTGTCGTTGTTGTTGTTGTCGTTGTTGTCGTCGTCGTTGTTGTTGTATTACTTCCACTATACCGGAGTTGTTCAGGATCTGTTTTGTCTGTCTGTTTGTCTGTTTAGTAGAGTGTGAGATGAGGGGTGAGGGAGGGGCGAGGTGGTGGTGGTGGGTGGTGGTGGTGGTGCGGGAGGGGCGAGGTGGTGGTGGTGGTGGTGGTGGTGGTGCGGGAGGGGCGAGGTGGTGGTGGTGGGTGGTGGTGGTGGTGCGGGAGGGGCGAGGTGGTGGTGGTGGTGGTGGTGGTGGTGGTGGTGCGGGAGGGGCGTGGTGGTGGTGGTGGTGGTGGTGGAAAACAGTAGGGTTAAAGGTGTCTGTGTGGTGGGTGGTTGTGGTGGTGGTGGTGTCGTAGTGCTGGTGTTTGAGATGGTAGTGGTGGTGG
>CAXHJY010000330.1:25000-32500 GCA_964016885.1 Eledone cirrhosa | reverse complement strand
ATTTAATATTGTAAATATACTCCAAATACTTGTTGAGTGCTTTTATATCAGTTATAAATATTTACTCGTTGTAACCCAACAATTTAAATAAAACTCTGCATATATATATATATATATATATATATATATATATATATATATATATATATATATATATATAGGGAGTGTAACTTGAAGTTACTGCAGGTTCACCCGGGAGAGCACTCGATGTTTAGGTTCACTCTCGTGATGAGGTGTAGAGCTATACAGAGTGTATTATATTGAAAAGATAACAAGGACGATTGGTTACTCCTTCATTACATTTATTGGTAGGTGACGCGCGTTTCGCCACTGATCAGCTCAAGGTTCGATCTGTATCGATCTTACCCGACTCTATAACCGGCAGCTCGACAAACCCTTTAAAAGCTGCCGATTATAGAGTTGGGTAAGATCGATACCGATCGAACCTTGAGCGGATCAGTGACGAAACGCGCCTCACCTACCAATAAATGTAATGAAGGAGTAACCAATCGTCCTTGTTATCCTTTCAATATATATATATATATATATATATATATATATATATATATATATATATTATATATATATATATATATATATATTATATATATATATATATATATATATATATATATATATATATATATATATATATATATATATATATATATATATATATATATATATATATATATATATATATATATACATATATACACGATATTAAACAAATGGAAACTATATTTATAAAACCATATTTATTTCATTATACATATTTCAGGGATACCATATTAAAAATATGGCATGCCTTCGTCAGATAAAATACAATATATAAACAGTTTTATAAATAATTTTGACGTACCATATTATAAGCGACCATTAAATTAGGAAGCTGTCTTATAAATATAGTTTCCATTTGTTTAATATCATATATCTACTCCAAAAACTTGTCGAGTGCTTTATATCAGTTATAAAATATTTACTTGTTGTAACCCAACAATTTTAAATAAAACCTTTGCATATATATATATATATATATTTATATATATATATATATATATATATATATATATATATATATATATATATATATATATATATATATATATATATATATATATATATATATATATATTTAAAAGTTAAACAAGGTTCAATGAATACACCAAAGAATGAGTTTTACAATAGATTGGAAGCACTCAACAGAAAAATGTTTTCCAGAGTTATTAATATTAATTAAACATATTAACAATGTTCTCAACATTAGGGTATACATATTGAGTTTTGTCATATGTTAATCACTACCATGACTGGATCTTAACCATCTACTATGTCAGGGTATGTCATGCATCATCTTATTTTATCTGATGAGGACGTACTGTTGAACTTAACTCAGTACCTCTGAAATATGTATAATAAAATATACTTGATCACAAGAATATCTATTTTGTTAATATTTTGAATTAATATATATATAAACATATATATATATACTTTAACTTTAATTATATCTCATAAATTAATACAACTGGTTTTTCCACATTATACATATTGTTAGCAACCCAAACACTTAAATTGGGTTTATATTAAAATATAACCTAATGTTTGTTGAGTGAGATGGTTACCAGTCAGAGTTTAGCTTTAAACTATCTCTGTTATTGTATTAAATATATATATATATATATATATATATAAATGTATGTTGTTGTTGGTGCTAGTGGAAGTTGAGATGGTAGAGGTGGTGGTGTGGTAGTGGTGGTGGTGTTAGTGATGTTGGTATGGTACTGTTGGTGGTGGAGGTGGTAGTGTTAGTGGTAGTGGTGTGGTAGTGGTAGTGGTAGTGGTAGTGGTAGTGGTAGTGTTGGTGGTGTGGTAGTGGTAGTGGTAGTGGTAGTGGTGGTGGTGTGGTAGTGGTAGTGTTGGTGGTGTGGTAGTGGTGGTGGTAGTGGTGGTGGTGGTGGTAGTGGTAGTGGTAGTGGTGTTGTCCCTGTTGCTATTTCAATATGATTTGCAAAATATATAAACAAGGTTGAAATATTTTCAACTGAATTAAAGCTGGTTGGGTGTGTGGGTGGTGGTGGTGGTGGTGGTGTGCTTTGGTGTGTGGGTGTGTGTGTGGGGGCTGTGGTGGGGTGGGGGTGGGGGTGGGGGGTGGGGGTGGGGTGGAGGTGCAGTGATGGAATTTCTAGAACTTTCATTTGCAGCTGCTTTAGGCGGTAATTTTGGTGATGGTGGTGGTGTGTTAGTGGTGGTGGTGAGGTAGTGGTGGTGAGGTAGTGGTGGTAGTGAGGTAGTGGTGGTGGTGAGGTAGTGGTGGTGGTGAGGTAGTGGTGGTATTAAGGTAGTGGTGGTGGTGAGGTAGTGGTGGTGCTGGTGGTGAGGTAGTGGTGGTGGTGAGGTAGTGGTAGTGGTGAGGTAGTGGTGGTGCTGGTAGTGGTGAGGTAGTGGTGGTGCTGGTGGTGGTGTTGGTAGTGGTGGTGCAGGTGGTGGTGAGGTAGTGGTGGTGTTGGTAGTGGTGGTGAGGTAGTGGTGGTGCTGGTGGTGGTGAGGTAGTGGTGGTGGTGAGGTAGTGGTGGTGGTGAGGTAGTGGTGGTGCTGGAGAGGTAGTGGTGGTGGTGAGGTAGTGGTGGTGCTGGTGGTGGTGAGGTAGTGGTGGTGGTGGTGAGGTAGTGGTGGTGGTGAGGTAGTGGTGGTGGTGGTGGTGGTGAGGTAGTGGTGGTGGTGAGGTAGTGGTGGTGCTGGTGAGGTAGTGGTGGTGGTGAGGTAGTGGTGGTGCTGGTGGTGGTGAGGTAGTGGTGGTGTTGGTGGTGGTGAGGTAGTGGTGGTGGTGAGGTAGTGGTGGTGCTGGTGGTGGTGAGGTAGTGGTGGTGGTGGTGAGGTAGTAGTGGTATTGGTAGTGGTGTTGGTAGTGGTGTGCAGGTGGTGGTGAGGTAGTGGTGTTGGTAGTGGTGGTGAGGTAGTGGTGGTGCTGGTGGTGGTGAGGTAGTGGTGGTGGTGGTGAGGTAGTGGTGGTATTGGTAGTGGTGTTGGTAGTGGTGGTGCTGTGGTGGTGAGGTAGTTGTGGTGCTGGTGGTGGTGAGGTAGTGGTGGTATTGGTAGTGGTGTTGGTAGTGGTGGTGCTGTGGTGGTGAGGTAGTGGTGGTGCTGGTGGTGGTGAGGTAGTAGTGGTATTGGTAGTGGTGTTGGTAGTGGTGTGCAGGTGGTGGTGAGGTAGTGGTGTTGGTAGTGGTGGTGAGGTAGTGGTGGTGCTGTGGTGGTGAGGTAGTGGTGGTGCTGGTGGTGGTGAGGTAGTGGTGGTATTGGTAGTGGTGTTGTACTGGTGGCGCTGGTGGTGGTGAGGTAGTGGTGGTATTGGTAGTGGTGTTGGTAGTGGTGGTGAGGTAGTGGTGGTGCTGGTGGTGGTGTTGATAGTGGTGGTATTGGAAGTGGTGTTGGTAGTGGTGGTGCAGGTGGTGGTGTGGTATTGGTAGTGGTGTTGTAATGGTATTGGTGGTGGTTTGGTGGTGTTGGTGTTGTTAGTGGTGGTGGTGTGGTTGTGTGATAGTGGTGAGGTGGTGGTGGTGTTGGTAGTGGTGTTGGTAGTGGTGGTGGTAGTGGTGGTAGTAGTGGTGGTGTTGTGGTAGTGTGATATTGGTGAGGTGGTGGTGGTATTGGTGTGTTAGTGGTAGTGGTGGTGGTGATATTGGTAGTGTTGAGGTAGTGGTGGTAGTGTAGTAGTGGTGGCGGTGTGGTAGTGGTGGTGTTGTAGTGGCAGAGGTGGTCGTTAGGTAATGGGAGTAGTGGCGTAGTAGTGGTGGTTGGGTAGTGGTTGTGGTGGTAGTGGTGGTAGTAGTGGTGGTGGGGTAGTGGCGTTAGTAATTATGGTGTTGGTGGTGATAGTGTTTGGGTCGTAGTGGTGGTCGGGTAGTATTGGTTATAGAGCAGTAGTGTTGAAATAGTAGTGGTGTTGTTAGTGGTGGTATTTGTGGTGGTGTTAATGGTGGTATCAGTGGTGTGGTAAGTGGTGGTGTTAGTGGTGTTAGTGGTGGTATCAGTGGTGGTGTTAGTGGTGGTATCAGTGGTGGTGTTAGTGGTGGTATCAGTGGTGGTGTTAGTGGTGGTCAGTGGTGGTGTCTGGTTGTGGAAATGGTGGAGGTTGACCTACGGAAAAAAAAAATTATTAATTATTTAATTATAAAAAATATTCTTACTTCTCTAAAGAAATATTTAAAAAAAAACTGTGACAAAATTAAAATTATCCATACAGGTATATCTCACATGATGACATTAATTTATACCGGACGACATGCTTTGACGCATAGAGTTACGGCCCTTGCCATTCTGAGTTCAAATCCTGCCGTGGTTAACTTTGCCTTTCATCCTTACGGGGGTCGATAAAATAAAGTACCAGTAATACACTGGATAATTGCTGGCCTTGTGCCAAAAGTAGAAACAATTAATTTATACCGGAAGTGGAAACTTTAATGCGGAATACGACAGATGTCGAGTTAACCTCTCTACAAACAAACAGTTACCATAATGATGTACTTTAAGGTTTATACAATGTACAGGACACTAAACTTTTATATATGTATGTATTTTAAATCAGACATTTATTTTTTTAAACATTTGGAACTCTGTATATCAAAACAGTAATCTTTTATTTATGTAAGTATTTTAAATAAGTCATTTATAAATCATTTATTTTAAATATGACAGATTTATTGAATAAAATTAATTGGAACGCTGTACAACGAATGTAGACATATTTATTTATGTATGTATTTTAAATACAACAGATTTATTGAAAATACAAACTGGAACTCTGTACATCAAAAGTGGACACATTTATTTATGCATGTATTTTAAATAAGAGATATTGTTATACTTGGGGAGGGTCATATTGTTATTATATTACCATTGTTTGGTTGGTTTTCGCTTCTGTATCTTTTATATCTCCATAGTTAATTCATTTGGCAATCAAAGTTTATCATTGATTGACCAACGGTTAAAAATACAGATATAAATATGTAATATCTACACCATTTTTATTTAATTTAGAAATTAAATAAAAATGGCATAGACATTACAATACAATAGGGGGAAACATAATAGTCCCACTGATGATGTCGCCGATCTGTGACGAAAGAATTTCGATAGACTATATATATATATATATTTATATCTGTATTTTTAACCGTTGGTCAATCAATGATAAACATTGATTGCCAAATAACTTAACTATGGAGATATAAAAGATACAGAAGCGAAAACCAACCCAAACCAAACAGCGAGTATGTTCTGTTATTATTTCTGGCAATATTATAACAATATGACCCTCCCCAAGTATAACAATATTTGTTTCGACACACGATTTCATATCTAAAACCTTGCAAAACAAATTAAATAAGATTTATTGATTTTTTTGAAAATACAAACTGGAACTATATACATAAAAAAAAGGTACACGTTATTCAGGAATGCATTTTAAATACGACAGATTTATTGAATAAAACAAACTGGAACTCTGGGCATCAAAACAAGGTACACTTTATTCAGGAATATATTTTAAATACGACAGATTTATTGAATAAAACAAACTGGAACTCTGGAGATAAAAAAAGGTACACTTTATTCAGGAATATATTTTAAATACGACAGATTTATTGAATAAAACAAACTGGAACTCTGGACATCAAAAAAAGGTACACTTTATTCAGGAATATATTTTAAATACGACAGATTTATTGAATAAAACGAACTGGAACTCTGGACATCAAAAGTGGACACATTTATTAATGTATGTATTTTAAATAAGACAGATTTATTGCAAATACAAACTGGATCTCTGTACATCGAAGGTGTAGGACGAATGTCGAGTTAACCTCTCTAGAAACAAACAAACAGTTACTCTAATGATACACTTTAAGATGTATATAATATACAGAACAGTAAACTTTTATTTATTATGTATTTTAAATACGACAGATTTATTGAAAATACAAACTGGAACTCTGTACATCAAAAAAATGTACACTTTTATTCATAATATATTTTAAATACGACAGATTTATTGAATAAAACAAACTAGAACTCTGTACATCAAAATTGGACACTTGATTCAGGAATGCATTTTCAATAAGAGAGATTTATTGAACAAAATAAACTGGAACTATGTACTTCGAAAGTGGACACATTTATTCGGGAATGTATTTTAAATAAGACAGATTTATTGAAAAAAAATACAAACTGGATCTCTGTACTTCGAAGGTGTACACTTTTATTCAGCAGTGTATTTTAAATACGACAGATTTATTGAAAAACAAACTGGAACTCTGTACATCAAAAGTGGACACATTTATTTATGTATGTATTTTAAATAAGAGAGATTTATTGAAAATACAAACTGGAACTCTGTACATCAAAAGAATGTACACTTTTATTCATAATATATTTTAAATACGACAGATTTATTGAATAAACTAAAACGCATGTCGAGTTAACCTCTCTAGAAATAGTTACCTTAATGCTATACTTTAAGGTAATATAATATACAGAACAGTAAATTTTTTATTTATGTATCTATATTAAATCAGAGAGATTTATTGAAAATACAAACTGGAACTCTGTACTTCGAAAATGTACATTTTTATACAGCAATGTATTTTAAATATGACAGGTGTATTGAAAAAGTACAAACTGGAACTCTGAAGGTGTACACTTTATTCAGGAATGTATTTTAAATACGACAGATTTATTTTAAAAACATTTGGACCTCACTACTTGGAAGGAAGAGAACTGGAACTCAGGACACCAAAAACATGTAAATAAGATAATACTTTTATATTATTATTTTTTGTTATATATATATAATATATATATATATATATATGGTTTATGATATAGGCATACGGCGAGCAATTTGGGGGAGGCAGAAGTCGATTAAATCGACCCCAGTGCGTGGCTGGTACTTTCTTTTATCGACCCCGTAAGGATGCAAAGCAATGTTAACCTCAGCGGGATTTGAACTCAGATCATAAAGGGCCTTAAATCCATGCTACAAAGCATGGCGTCCGACACTATATATATATATATATATATATGGGGTAACAAATTATCCTTATAGGTAATCCAGTTAGAGGTTGTGAATGCTGTAAATGAAACCCCTTTTGTACTGTTGACCATGTTATTCTTCACTCTTTCACTATATATATCTGTTAAGTATTTCCGTGAAAAAGGTTAAGGAAAGAAGAGTGTTAGTGGCCATCAGACATAGTGTATCTAGGACTACATTATCTAATGTACAGTATAGTAGTTAGTATTAGTGGCTATCAGACATAGTGTATCTAGAACTACATTATCTAATGTACAGTATAGTAGTTAGTATTAGTGGCTATCAGACATAGTGTATCTAGGACTACATTATCTAATGTACAGTATAGTAGTTAGTATTAGTGGCCATCAGACATAGTGTATCTAGGACTACATTATCTAATGTACAGTACAGTAGTTAGTGTTACT
>CAXHJY010000330.1:0-5000 GCA_964016885.1 Eledone cirrhosa | reverse complement strand
CATATATATATAATATACATTATGTATATATATATATTATGTATATATATTATATATATATATATCATATATATTATGTATATATCATATATATCATATATATATATTATATATATCATATATATATATATATATATATATATATATATATATATATATATATATATATATATATATTATATATATTGAATATATTATATATGCATATGTGTATATATATACTATATAATATATATATATATGTGCATGCATATATATATATATATATATATATATAGTTAAAACAGAAAACAAAAACAAAGCGAATATTGCATACAAAGTGTTAGTATTAGGTTCATGCTTGAGCGTGGGGGGTAATATATATATATATATATATATATATATATATATATATATATATATATATATATATATATATATATATATATATACACGCACACACACACACATATATATATATATATATTTACAGTCACACTCATATACACATCTGTATGTATGTGTATGAAGATAGAGAAGAAGAAGCTAAAGAAGGAAAATAAGTCGAAGAAGAAGAAGAAACCGAATTAGAATAAGAATGCTGTGCAGTAAAGTTGTTTCTACACAAAACAGTTTAACCATTATTTTACTAAAAATTCTAATAATATTTAAATACCAAAAATACAACAGGATTTTAGGATTTTCCAAACAAGGAGTTGTTAGGGGTTCATCCAGAGTGAAATAAAGATAAAAAAGGGGTCCTTAGGTAAAAAACATATAATAAATCGAGTTGGCTTAAGGTAACATCCTGCTGTGCGGGTGCTCGGTGCACCGTTGCTAGGTGTTCGGTGCACGGTTGCTAGGTTTATGGTTGTTGGATGTACTTTGTGGATTAGTGTTGGTTCTAATTGTTAGAGATTGAATAACAACAACAACAACAGTAATAACAACAGTAATAACAACAGTAATAACAACAATAATAATAATAACGACAATACCAACAACAACAGCAGTGATAGCAACAATAACAACAATAATAACAACAACAACAATAACAACAACAGTAACAACAACAACAGCAACAACAATAATAATGGTTTCTTATATAGGCACAAGGCCAGCAATTTTGTGGGAGGGGAAAATCGATTAAATCGACACCAGTACGTTACTGGTGCTTTATTTTATCGACCCCGTAAGGATGAAAGGCAAAGTTAACCCCGGCGAGATTTGCTTTGCCTTTCATCCTTACGGGTTAGCTAAAATAAAGTCACAGTCATGCACTGAGGTAATTGCTGGCCTTGTGCCAAAAGTAGAAATAATAATTGTTTCTACTTTTGGCACAAGGCCAGCAAATACCCAGTGTATTACTGGTACTTTATTTTATCGACCCCGTAAGGATGAAAGGCAAAGTTAACCTCGGCGGGATTTGAACTCAGAAAAGTAGAAATAATAATGATAATAATAATGATAATTATTATTATTATTATTATTGACGAAAGTGGATGTACGTTTTTTGAAGCTCCGTGAGTAAGCAATTTTTGAGGATTAATTGTAGAGAATTGTTTATTTTTTGTACCGCTGAAGCATTATAAGACATTAATTTGTATCCTGTGAAGGAATAACTCATAATATTTGGGCCTTTTGGCCCAAATATTTGAACTTTATTTTGAAAAAAATAATAATTTTTTTCTCAAAAAAACATGGCGGAGCCACGCCCCCTAGAGGCGGGTCTGCTGTCGTGCAACGGCGACTTGAGCGTTGAGAGGAGAGGTGAGGCGAGGAGCGCCACCAGCACGAATGTGAGCAGCGACAGTGCCAGCACCAACGGGCCGAGCGGCGCGGAAGGTGGTAACAGCGACAACACCAACACCAACAAGCCGAACAGCGCAGAAGGTGGTAATAGCGAGAGCACCAACAAAACGAACAGCACAGAGAGTAATAGTAGCGACAGCAGCAGCACCAACAAGGCCAACAGCACAGAAGGTAACCACGACACAGGGGAGAACAACAACAGCAATAGCAGCAGCAACACCAACAAGAACAACAACAGTGACAACACCAACAAGAACACTTTCGCTGCTGTGGCAGCGGCTAAAAGGAGACCATGCTACAGCATCGACTTAACCAACAGAGAGGAAAAGTTGGCCCAGGCCTGGAAAATCATAAATCAAGAGCAGACCTGGGCAAACTTAACTGTCCCGGCAGAAGCCATTGAGGCAGTGGAAAAAAGAACGGTGCATTTCAGATGCATCTCAGTAGAGACAAAGAGGGCAGCGATAATCGCCCAAGCTGACATAGAAGCCGCACTGAAATACATCAGAGAGGACACAGACTTCATAGAGAGGGGCAGGCAATACGGCACCGTTTCGGTGCTGTTCAAGTCTGAAGCCCTCGCTGTGAAGCATTCAATGACCCCTTGCAAAACCAGCAAGGTCATAATGTACCCCTCCCACATGGGAAAACGAATAGCACGTGTGCGCATTCCCAGGATTCCACCAGGACTTGATATGTGGTGGCTCCTGGGTTGCGTAATCGTGGAAGGAACGGATACAGTCCCGGTAGAGGCAACGAGAACTGCCAGGGACGACTGGTCCGGGGTTGATCTGGAGATACTGCTCCAAATCAGACCCGAAAACGTAAAAACAATCCCGGACCACATCCGCCTCCAAAACGGGAGGGTGTTGCATATAATGACTGAGGGCAAAAGGCCGCATTGTTTCCTTTGTGGGGAAACGACACACTTGCGAGCCTTCTGCCCTCAACTGCCGAAAAGCGCAAGGGGTCGAAAGATTCCACTGCTGGCGACGCCGGGACAAGGACCACCAGCAACACCGTCAACAATGGAACCACCAAAATTGCACACCCAGGGGGGAAACGAGGAAAGCTCTCCCATTCCCCCTCCCCCCCAAAATACACACACGAACAAGAACATAAACACTCACTCAGACACAAACACGCTCACAGCCACAGACCCCTCATCCTCCAGCAGTGAAGATGAGGGAAAACCAAAGTCCCCCAAAATACAAAAAACAAAACACAAAAAAAAAAGAAATCCACAAAGCACAAACACCCCCACAAAAAAAAATACACACACCACCCACACAAACATTTTCCCCACAGCATCACCAACACAACCACCAAAATCCCCCAAACGCAAACAAGCTAAACAGACACAAGAACAAATAGACACACAAACATCAGAAACTACAGACACCCCACCCACAACAAACGCAGACACAATAGAAACAACACTAACAAAGCTATCACCACCACAATCACACGAACAAATAAAACCCGAGCAACAAAACATTAAAAACTTCGTGCTTGCCAGAAGGGCCAACAAGGAATTGATGGCCCATGTAGCACGAAGCACAAACATCGAAAAAGACGGGGAAACATTTGAAGCGAGCACATTTCGCGTACCAGATAATTTGCTTCTGATGCGAATGTCGCTCGCTTCATACAAAGAAATTCGAAAGAGCTTTCCTCGGGATGTGGGAACCCCGAACGTAAAACCCACGTCAAGACTATTAAAGGGGTTCCCAAAAGAAACCCCACAAACCATGGAGGTCGAACCACCCGACCTTCACAAGACCCCGGAAGGTAAGTAAACCTTTCCTCTCCCATTCATCCTGCCAGCATGGCCATAAGAGTAGGAAGTTTAAATGTTCGTGGCCTGGGGTCGCCCTGGAAGCAAGGTCACTTGCTCAACGACCTCAGGTCACTAGGAATGGATGTAATTGCCATCAGCGAGACCAGAATTTCCGACACACGCGCACTGGCGCCGATTTTCGACGATTATCAGATCTTTGCATCTGTTAGTCGGCCGGGAATGGGAGGTGGAGTGGCTGTGCTGTTTAGGAAATGTCTGGATCTCGAGGTAAGGTCAATCTTCCGGGATCCTGACGGAAAGTTGGTGGTCCTGGACGTGAGCAATAGCGAAGGTGGTGCCTTTAGACTGGTGGCCGTCTACGCCCCTACTGGGGCCGGTCGGCCGGACTTCTTTAGGCGCCTGGAAAACTTTCTGCTTACGTCTCGCCCTTTACTGTTAATAGGGGATTGGAATGGCATCTTAGAAGCACGCTGGGATTGTGTGGGAGTATCTGATAGGAGCGGGGGGTGCAAAAGCCTCAAGTACCTGATCAGCCAGTTTCAACTGTCTGACAGGTACCGACTAGATTTCCCTAATGCGCCAGTATGGACCTGGACCAATCGCATAGGGTCATCTAGATCGTACATAGATAGGATTTTCATTAGGAAAAGAGATAGAAATAGTGTAGGATGTCCACATTTTAAAACGGTTGCCTATTCAGATCACAAGCTTGTGATCTGTATGGTCGACCTAGATAAGACACGTAGGTTAGGACCTAGCTACTGGAAGCTAAACATGTCGTTTCCGGCACGTAAAGCTTACAGGGACCGGGTCAACAACTTAGTTAAGCAAAAGTTGACAGGGGGGGTTGTCAACAACAGGTGGTGGGGGGCACTCAAAAGAGAGATTAGAGCAACCTCGATAGGATTTAGCAAAGAAGTAGCAATAGAGAAAAATAGAAAGGAGGAGGGGCTGATAGCTAAGTTAGACGAGGCTATTTGTAGTGGCATTGCAACAGACGTGCTAGCGGCGAGAATGGCACTAGACCATTTCTTCAATGCGAAACACGAAGGTTGCATTGTCAGAGCTAAGGCGCGTGCTCTGAGGAACGAGGGAACCAAAGCTGCCCGATGGGCTCGCTTTGCAGAGACGCAGCGTGGAAATAAAACCACAATTCGGTCTTTGACGGATCGAGATGGACACGAACTGAGCGATTCCAAGCGGATGTGTGAGGCCTTTCGCCAGCACTTTGCTCGATTGTTCGGGAGGATGGGTGAGTCGGAGACGGCGGCGGACTTCAGTCCCTACCTCGACGGCTTGCCACGCCTCTCGACGGCCGACGCTGGGCGCTGCGAAGAGCCGATAACATCAGCCGAAATTCAGGACGCCCTTGTCGGCTGCTCGAGTCGCAAGTCACCCGGTTTGGATG